>QFEA01004374.1:0-16725 GCA_003315975.1 Lactifluus echinatus
TGGCAAGGTTGGATAGTTGCCGTTCCCGTTGTCGCCTGTGCAAGAGGTGGACAGAGAGCCGATGGTAGGCTTGGTTTGCAAGGGGATGGTGGCAAACTTGAAGGTGCGTGTCGTCGTGTCATGTCATCGCCAGGGTAGTGCCGGAAATTCAAGGAGGATGCACGTCCCCTTCTATCTTCACACTTTGAGATTGCTACAGAGTTCCAGTTGTCAGGAGAGTGTTCCGAAGGCTGAGAGAGGTTGGGGGTGTCAGAGCTCCTCGGTCGGACCTTTAAAGAGGATGAAGGGTGGGTTGGATGCAGCCGGGAGAATGTTCTTGCTGAGTAGAGACTTGACGGGATAGATGAAAATAGGACGAGGAAATCATGCCGGGTTGTGTTGTACGTCGCCAAGATCGTCTCGGACGAGCTACTCCACTCGCTGTCGACGTCATGGTATAGATCAATTCGAGTATGTCATTCTCACCGACTACAACAAAAGGAACTCATAGTGCAACGTGCAACTAGCCCATGTTGAACATCTCTGCCATGTAATCCTGCACTCCTTCTACGAGCCCCACATCATGTCCACCCCATCGGGTCTGAAGATACGCAACCTTGCCACCTGGTCTATTCTTTGAGAACACCTCTACGCGCCCCATACGCGCCATTTTCTGCACAGTCACTAGCTCGCCTCGCTGCTCTGCCCGCTCTTGTAACGACACCCCGAATCTGTTCCCCAACTCCATCCCCGACTCATCCATCATTTCCGCCGCTGTAAGTTCTGGCAGTGGCGGCAGGTGCTCCTCCAGAAATGCGTCGAAGAGCATCTGTGCGTGCCAAAATGGGATATCCTGGTCGTCCTCTGCGTGGACGATCAATAGTGGTGCCTTCAAGTTCTGAGAAACAACCATATTAGCCATCAGCATGTCTCCATGAGCGTTCAAAAACTCGGAATGTAGGCCGGCTCCCACCCTCCAATGGCATATCGCATCATCGGCCGAGCACTTCCGAGCCTGAAGGGACTGAAAGAGGTGTGGGCGCAGTTGCTCTCCGAATCGGATAACGAGCCGGCGGAGGGCGCAACGTGTTGCACAGGGGGCCATACGAAAAACGAGTCACAAGACTACTCGTTTCTGGAAAAAATGTCTACGAAACTTTGAAACGTACCACCACTTTGGCGAGCGAATCAAAGCGATGAACAATACACCGCTTTACGAGATCTGTGTTTTTAAGGCGTCAAAAACCAGTGTTCAGTACCCTCTTTCATATACCCCATATGACGCAGCGAAAAAAAAAAAAGAAGTGACTTACCGGCCAGATAAGGGATCGTCCGGAGCGGCGCGAACAACGGTACGAGGCCGAGGATGTAATATGTATCGAGCAACGTCTCCAGCTTACTGAATGGCGAGAGCAACACAACTCCGCGGGGCCTCTCGTGGACCACCCTCGCAGGTGCGCGCATCCTACCCTTCCCCAAACGACTCCTCTTATCGCCATCCTCCTGCAGAATCGCAGCCCGGGCCTCCGCTTCAGCTCGCGCGGCCTCCTCCTCGAGCGCGCTCGCGAACTGCACCGCCACGCCCGTGCCAAGGCTATTGCCGACGATGAGAACGCTATCTGACGGTGCACCATGCGAGCGGAGCCAGTCCCATGCAGCCCGGGAGTCGAGCGTGAGACCCGCCTCGCTCGGGCTGCCCGTGGAGTCCGCGAAGCCGCGATAGTCCGGGGCGAGCACGTTCGCGCGCAGGCGTGCTGCGTAAGCCTGGTAGAGCTTTACTCGGAAAGGCACGACCCGCGTGCCCGTTGTTCCGTGCAGGAAGAGGACGGTCGGGTGTGCGCGAAGGGCAGCGCGGATCAGGTCGTCACGAGACTGGGAAGTGGACACGCGTGACGATAGATTTGTGGCGGGGCCGTTCAACAGGCGAGCTTTGTGTGCGGCATAGAACGGGTCCGCGAAGGTGAACCAGGCACCGAGAGTCTCGTTGTCGGCCGTTTGTATTTGTACATTGTGGGTTTTGAATGCTGGTACCGGGTGCCAAAAAAAAAATCAGGACAATAGCAGGAAGATGCCACGGGTGGAAAAATCTTACGAGCAAGGTCATACCTCTCTGGCATATCATACTGTGCAAAAAATGGTCGTTTGAGGTTGTGCATGAAAAGGAGCCTGAGACCAGAGTCGGGATCAGGTGTCACACGCACAGCCAAGTCGTAGCCAAAACGGGCTATCAGAAGAGTAACTCACTGTGCCTGTGCAAATGGTGTTGCTCCGAGTGCTACTAAAAACATGTAAATGCCACCAAGGAAGATACAAAGGCGGCGAGTCTTGTGAAGAAAGATCAAGTGTTTGGGGACAACCGCAGTCATTGTCAGCAAGAAGAGGAGGAATAGATCTAGAAGGGAGAGGCCTGCGTGAAATGAAATAAGAGAAGGAGAACAAGCTCTCTCGCTCTCGCGGGTAGCTTTGAGGCCTTTAGTACCCCAGCTGAGCAGTGATGGTACCTGGAAACGCGTGGAAAATCCAGAAGAATACATTGACCATGGGAGTGCAAAGAAGGGAAGCGCGATTTTGCGACATATATTTGGTCTCAGTCTCTCGTCATCGCTACAGGAGCGTATTGGCACCGGCGGTTGCCAGTTTCTCAATTTGAAAGGGCGGTTTGCGGCCAGATAGCAATAAAAAAATTTCACCATACATGACGTTTGGGGCCTCGTATCAAATGTTGTTGGGATCGCCCTCTTGTTCTGCGGCGCATGGCGTCGACTAGGAGACCTCACGGGCACAGTCCTCCCACGGGATGGCCAAAGGTGATGCCGACGATGAAAAACGCGATGGGTATTCGACAGAGATTCGTACGTTAGGTATGATGGGATCAGGGTCAACCTGAGGGCATCTGAAGGTGGGGCTCGACCTCACCGCAAGCACGGTGCCTGACAAGGGTAAAGTGTCTCGTGACCCGAATATAGGGAAAAACATATGGGTGACGTGAAGGCAACGCCCACAGTCAGCGCAGAACGGAATGAACCAAGCAACATATGTTCGGTTAGGGCGCTCGAACATCCCAATCAGCCTTATCTCCGGACGCTGCAGGTGATAACTAGATCGGCCCCCAAAAGAATTCTTCGTTAGAAAAACGCGCTGCCAGAGAACATGTGGTGAATTGACGCCGCCTTGGCGTGGCTGGCTCCAAACAAGCACGTTCCCTTCCTTCTGGTTCGCCAGGGGCATCATCGAAGCCCTTACGTACTGCACCGTACGGTACAGAATAGCGATCGGTGTCACGCTGTGCCACACCGCCACACTGTCATCTACCCCAACAAGACAAACTGATGGGGTTGGGTAACTGAGAGGATGAGAGGCAAATCGATTGTAGGACAGAACTTGACAAGAAATCTGAACGGCAGGGGAAGGAAGGGCAGCGCAACTGTAAGTTCGACCGACTTCGAATGGGGGGAGCAGGCTGACCCGTCCGTCCCACATCCGAGTCGCGGCGCGGGAAGGAAGCGGCTCCGATCCG
Organism: Lactifluus echinatus; assembly: GCA_003315975.1. Classification (NCBI taxonomy): domain Eukaryota; kingdom Fungi; phylum Basidiomycota; class Agaricomycetes; order Russulales; family Russulaceae; genus Lactifluus; species Lactifluus echinatus. Next base: position 3,497 of record QFEA01004374.1, read on the forward strand.
CCAGGGTGGTACTGTACTATAGCGCGCTTCTCATACCGTCACACGATCCGAATTCCCAATGAGCGCCTGGGATGGATAAGAGATTTGCCGTCTAATAAACCGACTTCTGAGTCTGATGGTAGCCCTCATGCGTTCGCCTGTGCTGTTGTACTAGCAATGAAAGCATTCTGTCTCGCTGCGCTCACTACAACTCCGACCAATCTCTAGTACAGAAAGAAGCGTTACTAGTGGACAGACACCCCTGTTGAGTTTGAATATGATCCATTTGGTTAATTGCGTTCATGACCTGATGAGTCGAATCGAGGCACCGGAAGCTTGATCGTAGGGGTCGCAGTTGCCGTAAGGAGCTTTAAAAGGTACCTATAAGGCTCTCCTTCGCTCTCGGATCGTCATCGCACCATCGATCATCGTTCTATATTCACAAAGCTAGCCCTCAAATCTCTTCGACCTAACCTGACAAGTACTAACATCAGTGATCGATAACTAGCAGAAATAGAGGCACCGAAACGCCACCCGGGGCTCGCCCGCGCCATCATGTGCTTTCTATGGAATGGCGTTGCCAGTGTCACAGGTTCCCGTGGGCGGGCGTAGATTAGGCCAATGAAAGTGGACCAGGCCAGGCACCCCAGTGGCACCCTAACGTCACATTATTTGATGTGTCTGTATGTGCACGTTGTGGGACACGGAATGTTGTGGCGTTAAATATGCAATTCGCAAGAAAAGTGGGGCCGCGTTTTGAAGGCCGCTGTACAATAGCAATAAGGGAGCAGGGATGGAACTAAAGTTTTATACCTCTGTGGTTCATATACAGCGAAAGTGAGAGAGAACGCTAGTCCGTGCCTGACGGTATGAGGGACGATGCAATTGGTACATGGCAGGTCGGTTGTCACACGACATCGACTTGACTCGTCTCGGCGGGTGGTGGCGATAGCACGTGATTTTAATTAAAACACGCTGACGGGTGACGGAACCGAAAGTAGTGCACAGAACATACAGTTATCAGCTCAGCTCAGCTCAGTACAGCACACTAGTTTAGTGTACACACACTGGAACTCTTAACGGTATAATGTGATCCATTGTGGCCATTGGGACTTGCAATCGCCTCGGGGCTCCAGAAGCTAGCACAACCATTGACCCGGCGCCTACCAAACGTTAAATAATACGGGAGAATTTAGGACTACTTCCTAAATCAATATCAATATACAGAAATACAGATATGTGTTTCTCTGGTGATCGCAGCAGGGAAGGACGATGGTCATGCGCGCATGAAAGTACAGTCGACTCCCTCTAAGGCATGCCCCTCCATCACAGCCCAGGGGTATGCCCTATCAGAGCACATGATAAATAAAACTTAACATGTACAGAGACCAAACCAACAGCATGTACACAGCTCAGAGTGCTACGTGGAGTTCTGCACTCCGAGGCGCACAATAATCGATTTAAAAAAAAATAAAGCAATTAAAAAATAAAACTTAAATTAAAAAAATAGAAATGAATTTTTTTGGCTAGGTCATTCAGGGCCAAAACGGCAACCCGTGAGTTAGCTTGAGTTAGCTTGAGTTGCATTATCGGGTGAGTTATCTCGGCTAGTAACGCTTACATAACGTTTTGGGAGTTTCCACATGTCACCTGTGTGACGGGGGCCTTCAACGTGACATGTTATTTATCTTTTGTTTTTTCGGGTTTGCCAGATAGTCACAATACACGTGATGTGTGATGCATGTGTGATTGGCTATGGCTGCGAGGCTGAGCTCGGGAATTTGGGACCGGGTCGGGCTCGGGGATTTTCGGATTTCCTCAAAAGAAAAATAACATGTCACATTGAAGGCCCCCGTCACACAGGTGACGTGTGGAAACTCCCAAAACGTTATGTAAGCGTTACTAGCCAGGATAACTCACCCGATAACGCAACTCAAGCTAACTCATGCTAACTCACGGGTTGCCGTTTTGGCCCTCAATGACCGGTCATCCCAGCACTCGCTATGTTGAGTTCGCTCATCGTGGGTCTCAGGGCTAGATGGAAGCCCAGAACCTAAAGTCGAAAGTCAGAAAGATGAGATTATTGGTGTGAAGTCGATACATTGACTTCAAGGTAAAGAGAGTATGCCTTTATACGTGTATGCCTTAGGAGGGAGTCGACTGTATCAGACTTTCTGAGTGAGTGCCATTGAGCAGAACAGGGTTCACCTCACGTGACGTGACACTTCATGTGGCTCAGTGGCTCGTGGGTCGTGGGCCCATATGATATGGCATGGCTTTGAAACGCCTCACTGCATCCGTTGCGATGCCACTTTCCCTCATTCAGTAAGCAAGCAAGTGGAGAAAATATTGACGAAATGCCTGTGTTGCCTGTTGGTCATACGCTGGATGTGCAGGACAACATCCAAACATGTATAGATACGTTTCATGTTCGGAACTGGAGATTTTAGAGACAAATAAGAACTATAACGGAAAGTCGTAGGGTATGTTCTATTAAGAGAACAGCATTGTGAAGGAAATTGAAATGAAAGCGAATGTCTCGATGCACGAGGTATATTTGCCGACACAGCCTTATACATAGACATAACACAAAATCCCGCTGGTTGTATTCAGCACATCACCAATACTTATCGCCTGGAACATCCCATCAGCTGGCATGATCGAACTGAATCCGGCTGTTCTAAAAAAGACCAATCAACCGAAAGGGGGACCGCCATTGGGAGGGATATTGGTTGTATGTGTGTCAACTCAGGAGGGCCTGCACAGCACCTCCAAAGAAAAATGGAGAAGGGAAGGAAATGCAGTTAGTGTCGAAATTTATATAGAATTGGAGCTAGGGAGTGTATGGATAAAAGAATTGTCCAGCAGGGAAGGAGAGGCCGTCTGGAAATTCCGAGCTCAGCCCAAGGCTCGCCTCACACTATTCATAGACATAACACAGGATTCCGCTGGTCGTATTTAGCACATCACCGATAGTGACCTCCGGAAACAGCCCATCAGCCGGAATCGTCGAATTCAACTGCTCAAATAGATCAGCATAACATTTTCTCGTCTAAGAAAAAAGCTAGATTCTCACGGAGAGAAAAGGGGGACCACCGTTGGGATATTTGCTGTACGTCCCGAGGCTCTGGAGGGCTTGCACTGAGCCACCAAAGAAGCTTCGGGCATTCTCTGGGTTGCGATGTTGCCAGTCGAACCACATTTTATCAATCATCTATTACCAACGGGGGCATGGGTTACCGCCTTGCGACACCACCTGCAAGTCGTGGCTTACGGCATGATGCATGAAAAAGAGAGGCTCTGGAACGGGCGAACGCCAGTTAGCTCATGAAGGAACCTGGATAGATATTAGGGGACGCACCGTTCGGCGACCATGTAGGCCCAGCCGCAGCTGTACAATTTGCCGGAGCATTTTGTGGACATTTACCACCCAAATCACTAAGATAAGACAGATACCGTAAGAAACACAGATGCAAGTTATACGTAGCTGTGAAGCAGCTCACCCGCCCAAGATCAGGTGTACCGCGCTGTGGGGGCCCTTTCGTTACGTAAGAATCGGAAGTCCAACAAACAATAATAATAATTCACTGCTCATGCACTTACCTCGAATGCCTCGAGCACCGCTTGGAACCCTTTGTAATCACCCGCTGGGGTCTCGAGAAGTTTCTTAATTTCACTTGCCGAAAATGTCGTGTTTGCCACCTTCTGTGTGTCCGTGAAAAAGATTAACGGGATGTCAAATGGCCGGAGAGTGAAATTTCGGCGCAGGATGTGAGGCGAAGGGTACGAAAGATGGAACCCATTGAAGCCACCATCAGACACAGAGAAGTCTTCTTTCGGATCACCCCATCCACCTAATCCGCTCAAATGGTTCGAGTCCTTCCAGAAAGACGATTCGTAGAAGTCCGGCGCATCTATACAGTCATCAGTGTTTTGAAGCAGGGAAGGTTAATGGAGATGACCAATGGTCCAGTTCCAGTATGGCGACGCCCCAGTATATCCACATTTGTATTTGAGCGATTCTTCGAAGACGTATACGTACCAGCGGTGCCATGGGAGGAATTGGCCAGTGAAGTGGATCTGGAAGGGTGTCATCAAAGGTTATAGCTGCTATTCCTTCCAGATTTACCCGAATATTCAGGTCCATATGGATATATACCAAATCTGTTGAGCAAATAATTAGGGCTATCCGTAAGCTCTTCAAAAGGTTGGTTCGTAACTTACCATCATAATAGGAACTCGATGAGTTGACCGGGGGAATGAGTGATACCGAAGGGTCGACAGATGGAGACAGGGCCGGGTCATGAGGCAAGTGTGACAAGCACTGCCAACGGAACACTGCTTCAGCACGAATAAGGACGCAAAAGGAGCATCTTGTACACACATTAACAGCACGAATCCAGGCTGCTTTCTCCTTTGCACTAAATGCTCTCCACTCTCGCCGTACAGCGGGCTTTGTACAGATGTTCTTGTGGCTAGAACAAGAAACGTCCTGTGCGGACCAAAGGACGACAAGGGCGATGAAGAATATCTCAATGAGGCGGATAAGCATATCCGTTCTGTGGGACCGTACAAAGCACTGGCAGTGCTAGCGGACAGATGACCTAACCTTTATATTGCTATTAGTCGAGACAGGGTCACACACATCATTTTTTCAACCCGCAAGAGAAGCAGATGACAAATTAAATGGGGCAACGCAAGAACATGTCAGAGGAATCCAAATCCAGTAATGATTCATGGGAGTATCCGATGATCGTGGTTGTAGAGAGACAACTGTAACAGGGGCTTAGGAACCCGGAGAGATGGCTTCGAGCTGTTTACGCGCCTAAAGTGCACCACCCTACCAGATAGCGCGGAAACGCGACACATGAAGGGGCGTAATCCGATAGTCGGACAGCGCCCAATTAGAATGTGTGTTGGGAATCAGGGCTGGTTGGACAGCGACCACACGCTGAATTCAGGGACTTGACTCGACTCGTCCAATGTAGAACGGTGAAGAGGCAAGTCACCGCGTGCTGCCCCACTGCCTGTGCAAGAGAAATGAGATACAATCATCCGTGGGGCTTAGAGTACCTTGGCCAGACTTAAGACAGAATTGAGTCATATTTGTAAAATATCCAACCAAGTGTCAGTGGCCGACGCTGCCGCAAGAAATCAGGAGACGAGTCTGATAAAAAAAACCTATGCGCAGTAAAGAAAAATCAGACGAGAGAAGCTCCTGAGAAGGGATATGTGGTGTTACTGTATTGCCATCGTACCTTGTCGTAATTCAATTACCCGCGCCACAGCCGTGGTGCGGCAATTCATCGCCACGTGCCTGTGGCGAAGAATCCCGCGAAGTGTCATCGTTTAAAGCCTCTATCTTCAACAACAATATTAATGCGAGTTGATCCGACATATCTCCAACCAAGTTTGTTTCATCGTGGAGCATCGCAGGTCAAATAATTGGATGGATCCAGTGCACCGTCAAGCAGGGAAGAAACCGCTCAAGGCCTCCAGGTGCGTGCCATGCCGCCGTGAGTCCGGGGATCGGTATTGATCTATTCATTCCCTCCTTCTGAGAGCGCCTTATGCTCTTGAGCGAGAGAAAACGTTAAAAGATGAGGCCCAGGCAGTTCCGTAACGATTCACACCTTTTCCATTGTATGTCGAATGGCCAGAATCTTGACCCTTCAGAGTGGTATACAATTGTCCCGGGAATTACTTATAGCCTAATCTTCGACACAGGAGCGAGAGATTTTGACCTCGTAAACTAGAATAACGATCTCTGATGCCTTAGCATATGCTCTTCTGACATACGGGAAACTCGGACATATGTTGTAGGATGCCCGATGCTGTTCTTGCTTCTGATACTTTCCCGTTCATGGTCCCCGAAGTTGAGACTTCTTGGAAGCTTGACTGCTACTAAAGGGTCGTAATTACGTTAAGAATCCTAACGTAGAGATTCCGACTCATTTCCTAACCAGTGAGATGATCGATGCTGTACTCGGGAGAAAAACGAGAACAGTTGCAGGGTCAAAAGAACACGGGCTCCGTCTGCCGGTCATATGCCTTTGCCTCCCCCTACTGCACCGCAAGAAACGGGAAACGCCGCGTTTTGCGGGCTGCCGCACATTTCGCAATAAGGGTGCGAGGGACTGGCATATATACCTCTCTGGCGCATTATCCGGCGCAGTGGGACGTTGGAAGGCAACGACAACCCGCTGCGACTGGGTGGAGAGGAGGTCTTTCATAAGTGTCAGGTGTCCCTGAACAGCGTCGGGTCGAGCTGAGGAGATCATCGGTCATCGTTGACAGTGGGTTCGTGTTGAGACGGAACGCGGGCTCGGGCTGCCGCCGCCGTAGGTAAGCGGAGTCACGAGTCACATTAAGTGCTCCGATAATTAAATAATAAATATTATTGCTTTCCACACATGTTTCAGTTTCAGACGAACCGAGACCGAGATTGGCCTCGGGTTACCATTTACGGGATATACAGTACTACTTAACTTAGAACACTAATGCACGCATACGCACGCACGCGCTCACATGTGATAAGTAGCGTAGCACACTTTCTGGCAGCCAAGGCTTACACGACTGGTGGACACCTCACTACTGTAGAACATATAAATAGTGTGCCGTAGGTACATGAATAAAAACAAGTTCACTCTGAGAACATCGTGCAAACGTGCCACGCACACAAGCCTCAGAACAACAGATCATTGGCGCGCAGGACAAATCCGGCGATAGGCAAGAGGAATTAAGCACTGACAACGCTCCTCCGTCTCCCTTTGGTGTTACGTGTACTCTATTTCTAAGTACCAGTACCTCGGCAATAACGTTCCTTGCACTCTTGACAGAGGTACCTTGCACTGCCCTGCCAGCCTGCGGCAGTTCTTCTCTTCTTCAGCAAACGCCTTGGGTACTATACCGTAGTGACAAACCAGGCTCACATGTTCAACGTCCAAATTGAAGTTCTTCCCGTGAATTCGACCGACATGACCTCTGGAACTGCCATTCTATAACCTATAACCAATAACCACAGACTCTAAGCCTTTTTAGCAGAGACAATTCAGCGTCGCTCGCATTGCTCCCGAAAGCGGTATGATTCCCTCTCTCGTCTCCTTTTTCTTCTTCTCCCTCGCGTCCTTATCAACCTTGCCACGTTGAACCGTGCCAACGGGCCCGCCAACATGGTCTTGATCGTCTCTCGCCTCCCCAGGCCTTAGCTGGGAACTTCGCCCCGCTCGCCTCCGTTCCATACCTCTTCCATTGTCCGAATCCCCTTTCTCCTCCTCTTCTCTGTTCTCTGTCTCTCTCTCTAGAATTGGTTCCGCTCGAGTCCCTGCTTCGCGCTAAGCACGAGACCGTTACCGTGACGTTCTCACACACGCCATGCCCAGTCCTAGTCGGCCTCTGGTCTCCGGTCTCCGTAATTTCTGCGATGAAGGGTCGGGTGACAGAATGAACCTTCAGAGTCTAAACGCACCCCAAGACAGACCCACTCAGAGCCTGAATTAAATCATACATTTCGCCTTGTGCCTCACGGTCTGGGCTGGCGGGCAGCGGGACTTCCTGCGAACGAACGGTTCAGGGTTCGTTCTAAAGTACGTGAGTGCCGCTACGCTGTGACTGGGTGTCCTTCTATACTACTGTCGTGCAACTTCATCATGACATCTCCTAGGGTCGCCCAGTCGTCAAGCCGTCCCCACAGGAGACAGCCCTGCACGGGGAGGGGTCGATAATGGCTTACGTCTCCTCTTTATTTCGCGTAGCAAGAACCAATGAAAAACAAGTGATGATGATTGTGGGACCATCTCCCTTTCGATTTCTAATTTCAAGGAATGTGTAATTGGTATTGTGATACTCCAAGGTGAGTATCTTTGTGACATTATGTCAACAGGGCTGCAATACAGAAATCCGAGACAAGAGCAAATGCCTCAATTCAAAAGGTCATGAGACATCCAGATCGGCGTAGCCCTTATTCATAGACATAACACAAAATTCCGCTGGTCGTAGTTATGACATCGTTGATTTTGACCTCCGGAAATAGTCCGTCAGACGGTATGGTCGAATTTAACTGCGCAAACAGATCAGTGGAAAGCTCCTTTATCTAAAAGCGCCAGATTCTCACAGAGAGGAAAGGGGGACCACCGTTGGGATATTGATTGTATGTCTCGAGACTCTGGAGGGCTTGCGTAGATCCACCAGAGAAGGCGTGGAAATTCTTTCGGGTTTTACGTTGCCACATGTACCACACTTTATCAACCATCTGTCATCAAGAGCAGCCAAGACGGTATGTTAGCACCTGTATTAGCACCAACTTATCTACAGGCAAATCACTTACGGCATGATGCAAGAAAAAGATGGGATCTTCAGTAGTGGAAGTGAACACAAGTCGCGCATTGGTGAATATTAGGAACGCACCGTTCGGCGACCATGTAGACGATGGCAAACAAGTACCCTTAGGACAGCTACTATCCATATCACTAGAGTCATATAGTCGTAAGGACAGTTGTATGCGTCGTAGTGATGCAGCTCACCCAGCCACAGTCATGTGTACGCCACTGTGTGGGCCCTGAAATTACGTGGGAATAAGGAACCCGATAATCATCCATGTTCATGATCTCACCTCAAATGCCTCGAGCATGCGATGGAATGATCTGAAATCGCCCTGCTGTGCGCTGAGGACATGCTCGACTGCAGCTGCCGAAAATGTTGCGTTGCCTTCCTTGTGCGGTTCCGTGAAGAACAAATAGGGGACATCATATGGCAAGAGAGTGAAGTTGCGACGCGGATGATGAGGCGAAGGGTACGAGACAAGCATGTCACTGAAGCCGCCATCCTTCACAGCGAAATCTGCTTTTGGGTCACCCCAACCACCTAATCCGCTCACGGGGTTTGAGTCCTTCCAGAACGTCGATTCAAAGAAGTCGGGTGCATCTACCCAGTCATCAACCTTTTGAGAGCGAGGAAAAAAATGAATGGGGCTGACCAATGGTCCAATTCCAATACGGAGACGTTCCACTATATCCACACTTGTATTTCAGTGCTTCTTCGAAGACGTGTAAGTACCAACGGTGCCACGGGAGGAATTGACCGGTGAAGTGGATCTGGAAGGGTGTTATCAAAGATCACAGCTGCCATTCCAGATATACCCGAGTATTCAGGTCCATATGCATGTACACAATATCTGTTGAGAAAATAATGAGGGCCATAAGTAAACAAATCAAAAGACCGATTCGTACCATCATAATAGGAACTTGAGGTGTTGACCGCAGGAATATTTGATACCGAACGGTCGACGGACGGTGTCAAAGCTGGGTCATGAGGCAACTTTGACAGGCACTACCAACAGAATGCCACCTCAGCATGGCCGTGGATACAATGGATGTGTCTCGTATGCACCTTAACAGCCTTGATCCAATCTGCCTTGTCCTGTTCACTCAGTTGTCTCCACTCTCTCCGTACGGCTGGCTGTTTACAGACGTTGGTGAGAGTGGTGAGAGAACAAGAAACGCCCCATGCAGACCAAAGGACGACGAGAGCAGCGGAGAATATCTTAAAGATGAACATAGCCGTTTGGTGGAATGGTACAGAACAGTACGCGGATGCCCTTGCATATTTATTGCCACGACCATCATTGTTCTGTGCAAGAGAGGTTAGTGACCAACTAGATATGAGCCTATGACCGCGGGATGTAAGGTGAATTACAACTATTACAACTGGTCACATGGTCACCGCGCATCGCCGGCGCCTCACATGGCCACGCTGTTTGTTCGTCGCCTTCATTAATGGAAGTTGATCCGACATCGCCAACGAACTCACAGCCGTATACGATCCTTCGAATCAAGCGCAAGAGAAACGAAGAGCCGCTGGATGCGCTAGGCAAGTCTCTCTGTTCTCGTGCGACGTCGCAGTGAATGAAGATGATCAACGTGAAGTAATTGAATCCGGTGTGCGCAGGAAGAAACGTGGAGGGTTGGATGTCTTTCAATTTGCAGAAACGGTAGAGCCAGAGGCTTGGGGTCACCGCTCGAAAGATCTCCAGGTGTGCCTGCCTCGGTACCCATTCATCTGCTTCCCGACCACAGCTTCCTGCTCCCAGGATCGCATTTCTGCTCTTGAGCGGGAGCAAGCGCTGAAAGACGATGCCCAGCCTACCCGTGATGATCTGCACCCTCTTCCGCTCAAACGGCCGGACCTTTCAAGGCACTATACCGTTGTCCGTGGGGATAAGTCGCCCACAGACGATGCTCCGTCACCGTGAGAGGTATCAACCCCAGAAATCAGAATGACGATCTCTGATGCGGTTGTGTCAGCTCCTCTGAGCTATCCGCAAAGGACGTGGGGGGAAGCAATAGCTTCCTCCTCGATTATACATTGTACGACGCTGTTCTTACGTCTGATGCACCCTCGCCCGTAGACCCCGAGATGGAGAAGTTCTTACCACTTCTGAAAGAATACCTTACCAGTACGTTATATCCTGTTGTGACTTCGCTCGGAATGCCCCCGATACTATTTGATGGGTAGTTCACGACAACAACCCCTCGCCTTTGCCGCCCGCTGAGTCCACTGAATCTCTCACGCCTTCGGGCTCGCGATTACAGTCCTCTGCACCTGTTCCGATTGTTACGCCAGCGCCATTTCTGTCGAGTGACGACCCCGACTACGTTTGGGATGTATTCTACCATCGTGCCGGGTTGCTCAATGACTATGACGGCATCGTGAACGTTGCGACTCTGTATGTCAACCTCAGGATGTCTCGCTGGCTATCAGGGATGACCTTTGGGCTAATAGGACAGGCCTTCCCGAGCCATTAACAGAGGCTTACGCGTCTGCGTCCGAATCAGAGGAAGAAGACGAAGCCGACGAGGACTCGAATGGTACGTCGCGTTCCTCTCGAGAAATTCTCACACGTCCGACCATCGGTCACTTGAATCGCGCAGCGGAGGAGTACTACAAGAATGATTATCCGGACGAGGAGAGTTCGGACTACGGGACGTCAGAAGCCAGCGACGGTGCGTCACTCGCGTATTTTTCCATTCGTTGGAAGCAGCTCTGCTCATTTCGTAGACCTTTTTTTTGGCGACTCGGACTGACGTGACGGCCTTGACTGATTTCGAGGCGCCGCCACCACCGTACTCTTCGGAAAAGCTGGTTACCGCTCGGTACTGCGGACGTTCTCCTGCCTACTTCATGTCGTTTGCATGTGCATCGCGTTTCATGTGACCCAACTCCTTTAGTCGTACATTAATATCCCGGTTTTCCCTACGCCCCCATGTTGGCGACAGCAATTGTCGCCTCCTTCTCTCGCTTCAACAGGATACTCGAATTCATTCCGGCGCACCCGCCGCGGCGGACATACTGTATACATACATGAAATCTATCGTCCATGACTCATGACCCGGTTCCTTCATCACTTTTGTTACAATCAACAGAATGATGGGCTGTCTTTTATTGTGACAACCGTTCTGCTACCACGGCAGAGAAGCCTGCCTGAGAAACTTTAATCACGTGTCGTGTTACAAAATCAATTTTAGAGCAGTCCTGCCGTTGCTTTGCAAAGACATAAAAGCTACATCTGAACATTCTCCCTGACGCTCGGACGCCTTCAATGTGCTCCGTTGGCCGTTGAGAGCCACTAGAGCGGTAGCCGTTGATTTATTGCCGCGGCCAAATCCAGCCGCACGTCAACGTCATGGTATCATCCTGCAAGGAAGAAATCGCCAGCCCATTCAATTGTATCGTGACGGCGTTTGTCTAGACTGAGCTGTTATCTGTGCGGCTAACCGTACCTAGCAACGGCAATAACATAGACGTGTGGTAGAGTGTAGCCCTTACGGTACTACAGTCACGGTTCTGGCCACGTACCCGAAAACTAGGAGCAACGAAACCTAATCGCCCCACGTTACCGAGTATGCGTTAGAGCTCACCTCAAAATAATTTTTATCCGACTGGTGTCAGTGTCAGTGTCGGTGTTAGTTTCTGCTCCTTCTGGATCCCTGTGCGTTACCTTCTCTTATTGACTTGTTTGTCTTCTCCCCCTGCCTCTACCATTTATGGGGGCAGATGTTGCGGATCAATAATGTATATTATCGGTTTTGTAAGGGCATATCTCACTCCAAGGGACGCCAGGCCGCACAATGCATTGTGCCGACATTCGACACCATGATTAAGGTGTGTCCGTCTGTGAGTATCGTTTGTAGCAGTACTGTAATGCTCATCTGGCTATGCCAAACTTGGGTTGCGGTGCTGAGAAAGGGGGTAGATATTGCGAGTTGCATTGCGCGTGGTCACGGTTTATCATTTCGTTGCCTTATTATCAGCCCCCGCCCGCACTGACGGACACCTTCTACCGTAGTCCCTTTTACCGCCGCCGCGGCAGCAGTTGCGTCCAGCCCGCGCTACCACATCGCTTAATGAGTCTGGCGTATCCAGCCCCCCAGCAATACGTATGCGTATGGGTGAATCACTCGTGATCGCGACCCCATAACAGCGATGGATCGACACTAACGTACAGAGGTCCACAGCATGCATACATAGTACGCGCAAGGGCCGGCCGCGCCGTTTTTCCGAATGCTACGTGCTACGTTCGTCGTACGCCATGCGGAACGAACTGCTCAGTGACAAAAATGGGCCGGAGATCAATAGATCCATTAAATGTGCATGAAGGCAGCTCGGGACGGCGAGTAGAATTCTTGGCTCGGAAGCGGGATATGGCCCCTGGACACTGGGGTTAAGCACGTCATTTGTTCAGGGCTCAGAGTTGGAGGTGGTCCGACGACTGCCCGGCACGGGTAGATTGGTGCAGTGAACATGTGAATTGACGGTTGGCTCTGACGGGGCCCAGAGGGTTGTGGACATCTCCGATTCGTGGAATCCAGCAGCCGGAAGCACAGAAATAATAGACCGATGCGAGTATAAATACAGTTATAGGGAGATGGGATATCATATCATACAGATATCAAGGCGTGTGGAGGGTTCTAGATATCAACATTTTGGCAACAACGATGATTGCATAATCTAGAAGGAAGAAAGAGTCACGATTAAAAGAGGGTCTCGCTCTTAGAATTGATCGACCAACGAAAGCAGACGCAGTGGGCCTGTCGAGGATGTCCAGTTCTTCAGGAGAGAACGGCAAGAGCGGGATTACCCGAGTCCGCAACGGAACGAGCAACAGGAAGATGATAGGGAACCCGACCGCGGCTGACGCACAGTGCCCATAAAAACAAAAAGCAACGCGTGAACGGACTGCAGCAATACGACCA
>QFEA01004377.1:0-10571 GCA_003315975.1 Lactifluus echinatus
ATGCCAATGCGTGTTGTCAAACAACTCACCTGCTGATCGTGGTCGATGATCGCTGAAATTGCTCTCCGATGTGGATGCATGATAACCCCGTTACCATGGTGTAAAGGTAGATTCCGAGCTGCTCTTCGAGCAACACATGGCGTGAGGATTGGATCCCCGCCAGTTCCAAGGCTTTGATGAGGAGGATAAACGTACTCTGGTGTACCCCAAGTTCATGACGAATGCGATCTGGATGCCCATTCAGTAGCTCCACTACCCACTCTGCTCCAGAGAGGGTGGATGTGTGGTATGGAATGGGATTACACTGTGGAGTGAATGCATCTAGCAGCATTGGGCGGGCAAGGAGTAGGAGGAGGCCAATCATCGGCCTGAGCAGCTCCTGGCGAGTATCACCCAGGGATCTGGACCGTTCCTCCTGGTCCCCTTGGTCCTGTTCCTCTTGTTGATCAGACATGGACACAGATAAGAAGAAAGGGAGGAAAGGCAAGGGGAGTGGCACAAGAACGACGAGAATGAAAGTGGGCCTGAACGTGAATCGCACTGCATCACACATCACGTGTATTGTGGCTATCTGGCAAACCCAAAAAAACAAAAGAAAAATACATGTCACGTCGAAGGCCCCTGTCACACAGGTGACGTGTGGAAACTCCTGAAATGTTATGTAAGCATTACTAGCCGAGATCACTAACTCAATAACTTCACGCGCTACCTTACTCACGCGTTGCTGTATTGGCCCTTATTGATGTAGTTGCCTAATACTTGTGAGTTATAGGCATTTACAACTAAAGAAAGCTAAAACACTTTCCACCATATCTGGATTTTACTAAAGATTGTCTAAGGTGTCATGCAATTGTCTATAAAGTATGATATATACTTACCAGTATAAGAGCCATCTATAAATTATAAAGATAAATAGTATAGAAAAGTTCTCTTTTTTTAAAGCAAATTTACCCCAACAATGCCTTTTATATGGCTTACAAACTAGTCCTTACTTTTTTATCAACTTTATAATGTTAATTGTTCTTTGGATTGTACATAATTAATTAAGCAATTGCTATATAAAAGACCATTCTTTTATAGTATCTTAGTATATATTTTAATACAGGTTTCTTTTTTAATCATACATTATATCACTTGACTTTTGTTCTTTAGTTAAGCTGAGAATGCCTCTTAACTAACTAGAAGACTTCAATAAATCAAGAATACACCTATACCCCCTTATATAGTTTACTGTAGCCTTAAAGAATTAAGGTTAAGGGCTATAGCCAAAGTTAAAAGCTACTCCTTATGTCACATTACATTAAAGCAAGAATAACAATTACATAAAGATGTAAAAAATGGACTTTAGAGGTTTAAAAGACAGTTATTTAGTCTCAAAGGGTTATTTGATCAAATAACTGTCTTTTAGACCTGCACAGTCCATTCTTTACATCTTTGTGCAATTATTATTTATGCTCTAATGTGATGTAACTTAAGAAATAACTTTTAACTTTAACTATAGATCTTAACCACAATTCTTTAAGGCTACAGTAAACTGTATAGGGGGGTATATGTATATTCTTGATCTATTGAAGTCTTTTAACCAGTTAAGAGGCATTTTTAGCTAGCTAAAGAAAAAAGTTAAGTGATTTAATATAAATTAAGATCAGAGAGGGGTTTAAGTCATCCTCTTATAAATTTTTGTAAGTGTAGGTAGTGTTGTTAGTGAAGACAAGAGACTTTATTAAGGCTAACTATAGTTTAGAAATAAATAGAGCAGACAGAATGGCTCAGATTAAAAAGGAGGATATGATTAATTTTTTTAGAGGAGAGAGGTTTTATGATAATAATGGTGGGAAAATATTAGTATTTATATATAGTTTGAACTTTTATAATGTTATATGATCTCTATAAAAAGATTTAAGTGATTTAAACTAAAATTGCCATCTTTATAAGGTAATGATTACTTTTAAAAGTATATAAAATAGTGAGTTAAAAAACTATCCTAATGAGTGATTATTTTATTGATTTTATTTTAAAGTGAGTTTTGATTTAAACTAAATAAGTATAAAGTTGAATCAAAGCTACAATGACATAATATTACATAGATTTCTCTCAAATTATTATATATTACTGGTACTGTGTTATAAGTAAAATATCACAGAATGGTAAAACATTAGGACAGTTTTTTAAGTGACTATACAGTGACTCAAACAATTGTCTCAATGTTTTGCAATTTTTGCTTGCATGTGATATAGCACCACATCAAAGCCAAACAAAGCCAAAGTGTCAGTGTATGTAACAAAGTTCCACATCTTGGCTACATAGGAAAGTAAGAATTATGTAATTTGATGGTGTTTCTGTGGAGATACAGGCCATTCAATTTGATGACTCATTGGGACAATTGTTTAAGTAGGTATCAGAAATACTAAGATCTGATGGTGGTGTTGCAGTAAAAGCCCTTCAGGGCATGGCCAATGAGCTTCATGTTCGGTATGTAATATGGCCATTTGACTCATTAGCATTACAAAGCATTCCACATCGAGTACTTGTATCTGCAAGCCCCTAAAGGTACGTTTTCATATGATACTTGTATCTAAGATGTATGTGTCTTGTTCTCGTACTTGTATTTACATTTCACGTGTAGCACAAAGAAATGTAACCATTTTGACCCCTTTATTTCACTTGCACACCCTTAACCTCACCAGGTTATGGGCCCTGCCTGCTATTCTTTACACCCAATCTATCTTTGATTGTATTCATTCACTTTAAACCATGGGTGACGAATTCAAAGTCATTGTCAAAAAACTACTCCCCGATGGTTCAAACTGGGTGTTGTACCGAGATTGTATGATCTGGTCACTCGATTTGTGCAGTCTAGTCAACCACCTGTCACATACCTCTCCAACACCTCGGTACACTATCATCAGCTTAATAAATAACATTACTCCTGACATGCAATGGGAATATGATGAGGCTATTGCCAAGCAAGCCATTGTGGCATCACTTCCAAATACAGTTTTTACCAAAGTCAAAAATGAAACTTCTACAAAGGAACTGTGGGAGGCCCTCAAGAAGCTCTTCGAAAAGCACACCACTATGGTACAGGTGAACACCAGCCAGCAATTTCAATTGACTAAGTATGGCGAAAATGACAATGTATGCGAGCATTTTGATAAGCTTGCTAACATGCACGAGCACTTAGTAGCGATGGGTAAAACGTACACCGAGGAAGAATACACATCGATCTTGATGGGATCTCTCCCACCATCTTATCACACCATTCTTAATGTCATATCTGGATCTGCCAAAATGAGTAACTAGAAAGTCACACTGGTGATTGTTCACAAATTAGTGTGCGACAAATTCGACAATTGCAATCTTACAAAACTAAGACCTCAAATGAAGCTCTCGCTACTGACACCAATAAAAAGCGATCCAACAAGAAAGGCAAACGCCAAAACGTGGAGTGTGAAAATTGCCACAAGATGGGCCACACTCACATGGAATGTTGGGCAAAGGGCGGCAGCAACGAAGGCAGAGGGCCTAAGAGGTGTGATAAGAAAGCTGATGACAAAAGCAATGTCGTGATGACACAGGAGACTCAATCGACAGATATTGAAGCATGGGCCATAATTGATGAAATCGAGGACATGGACACTAATCCTAGCGTCCCAGTTATTGCGGCCCAAATGAGTGTTAAATCACACTGTGAACTGTTTGACTTGGGGGCATCTTTACATATGTCCCCATTTCGTGAGTACTTCACTACCTATCGCAAAATTCCTGCTCACCCTATTGTCACAGCAAACAACAAAGTTTTCCATGCAATCAGCGTGGGAAATTTTGAAATTGAAGTACCAAATGGTTCAACATCCACACGCATACTACTCAAGGACACTTTACATGCACTGGACTTATGCCTTACTGTTGTATCCATTGGCCGCATTATTCGAGCTAGGTGTACAGTTCAATTCTCTGAAAACATGTGCAATATTTGCAAGGGCAAAGAGGGGGCCCATTATCGGCTGGATACCAGCCAGGCTGAATGGCTTATTTAAGGTGGACCATACTTTGGCAGCTACCAATCTGACGGCTCCAGTCGAATCGGTAGATATTCTCACACTTCATCAGAGGCTTGGACATGCCTCTGCCAGCACAATCCGTGCTCTTATCCATGATGGTTCCATCACTGGAATTAATGTCATAGATGATTACCCCCCTTTCTCTTGTGACTCTTGTGAGTATGTGAAGACAACTAGGAAACCCATATGCAAGGAGCAAGTAGCCCCACTCATGTCCAAATTCAGAGACGAAGTTCACACTGACGTATGGGGACCTTCACCAACCACTAGTCTGGGCGGATGCCGTTATTATATCACTTTCACAGACGATTGCACTCGGTACACGCGAGTGCAAATACTTCGGACCAAAGACAAGGCATTTAATGCCTATAAGGCTTATGCAGCCTGGGCGTGAACATAACATGGTGCACACATTAAGCAACTGCATTCCAATCGCAGGGGTGAGTTCACAAGTAATGATTTCTTGGCTTACCTCCAAAGTCAAGGGACCAAATGTCAACTGACTACGGCTGACACCCCTCAACATAATGGTGTTGCCGAATCGCTCAATCGATGCCTTATGGAACACATCCACACGATGCTGCACCAATCTGACTTGCCGAAGTTCTTATGGGCTGAGGCCATCCATCACGCCGTCTGGTTGAAGAATAGGACTTCAACCAGAGCCATCAGCACATCAACGCCTCATGAGCGGTTATACAACATGAAGCCAAACTTAGTGAATACACCAGAATGGGGACAGCCCATCTAGGTACACAACCCAAGTGGATCAAAGCTTGATGCTCAGGCGACACAAGCACAATGGGTAGGATATGACACAGGTAGCACTCATGCACATCGCGTCTATTGGCCGGGCAAGAATTCAGTATCAGTCGAATGAAATGTGAAGTTTGTTCCACCATTCATCATGATTAACACTGCACCTCCCAGCTACACATCCACCCAAGCACCAGCACAACTGTGGGCACCTGTTCCCATGTTATTACCTGCACAACCATCACTTCTGGGACCAGTCAGACATCCAATGACATCCATTCCGGGACCCGTTGGACATCCGATGCCTTCTGTTCTGACACCTCTCAGACATCCAACGACTCCTGTTCCATCGACGCCTCACCTATATTCACCTCCATTGCCTCTCTCCTTATCACCTCTTATCCCTGCTGCATCATCAATGCATCATGCACAAGAAGAAGATGAGAATGAAGTGGAGCAAACTCTTGCACCACCATCACCAACTTCTTTGTAGCTGCATCATTCCAGACGCACAACGCATGTACTGGGACACTATAGACAGCTAGCCAGAGAGGATGAACATAGTCCGGAAGTATCAGACTTTATATTCCTTGCCAGACATGATGATTTAATTGCAGAGGCTATTGATGAAGAAAACTCCGATCTGAAGTCACTCACCAAAGCACAATCATGCAATGACTGGCCCAAATGGAAAGAGGCCATGGATCGTGAGATGGCCACACTTGAAAGAGCAGAGAGGTTTTATGATGATAATCATTGAAAAAATGTCAATGTTTGCCACTGTTTATGCATGGATTAAACTTAAATGGTGTCACATGACCTCCTTAAGAAGTTTGAAGTGATTTGAACCAGAATTGCCATCTCTGTAGGCCAATGATTACTTTTAAAAGTAGCAGTTACAAAACTAATCTCATGGATAGTGTAGATATTTTGTTACATATCTCCTGACTGGGTAAGGTTTATGGCATGTGTTATATACTCACAGAAAGCTGAGAAGCATACCTTTCCAATGGCATCTTACTCATATCTCTACTATCATTATTTGCTAAGATATATTAGTTTTAGGTCAAGGGTTAGGTTGATGAGATCGGTTTTGAAACTCACTGTACTAATTCTTGCAGTCCACATTGACAATTGTTTGTTTATGGGCAGTTCTTGAAAGCTCATCGCTGATTATAAGGTGAAGCTTAAAGCTTGCTACAATCTCACAGATCTAGGGCCTGCTAATTGGCTCTTAGGTATCAAAATCAGTCACGATCGAGTCGCACACAGCATATCTCTATCACAGAGTTCTTTTGTCGACTCCATTCTCATATGCTTCTCTTTCACAGATGTGAAACCATACGGTGCTCCCATGATTCTGGGAGCCATATATTCCAAGGACAACAGCCCAGCTACGCCAAAGGAAGTGATGTGCATAAAGCGCACACCATATCATCAAGCTATTGGCAGTCTTATGTATCTAGCCGTTGCTACTCAGCCAGATATTGCATTCACTGTCTCATTACTTTTGTGGTTCCTTGAGAATCCAGGAGACACTCATTGGGAAGCCATAAAGAGAATCTTTAGGTATTTAAAACACACTAAAGATTTTCAACTAACCTACAGCAGCAAACGCCAAAACATCATTGGATATACAGATGCTGATGGCGGTACCTAAGAAGATAGGCACACCATCTTAGGGTACATCTTCCTCTTGGACAGTGGCGCTGTGTCCTAGGGATTGAAGAAGCAGGAGCTTATCACTCTGTCAACTGCAGAAGCCAAATATGTTGCAGCAACTCTGTCACACCCAAGTCCTAGGTGTGTCAAGGTTGAACCGTGCTACTGGCTGGAGTGTCTCACAGCCTCAGGTTGACTTAGTCTGTCTCAAACAAAGTCAGGCAATGAGCCTGAGGAGTTGAGGGTGCACAAGTTTAAGGGGGGGGGACGTTGACTTGGTATTTGTACAAAGAGAACAGACCTAGAGTCCGTCCTACAAGTTACAGGGGCTTTATATACATGTGGGTCGAGTCGACAGGCCACTACAGGTCACGACATAGAGGCAGGGACAGTCCTAATTGTACCAGTAAATGTACAGTCAAAAGGACTGTGTCAGGGCGCAAACAGGGAACTAAGAAAGGGTCAGGGGCGCATATGGTACAGTAATCAGTCAGGAGTCATCCTTATTGTACCATAATCAATCTGAGGTCAGCCAAGGGTCAAGGCATGATCTGTAAGTCCATCGGCATGAAGGGGAGTGATAAGGGCCCGAATGCGACCCATGCAGTCCATAGTAGAAGAAAGAAATGTGACAGTGTGAGCATGGGGGCTTCGGTGACTGCCATGATTAATCCTCGGAATGCCTGTTCTTCCTCCCTTTGCCACTGGAACTTGTGTCCTTTCGTGCAATGGGCCACCAATCTGTTTAGAGGGGCCACTCTGGTGCTGAACCCTTAAATGTATTGCCAATTGAAGTTAAGGAAGCCCAGGAATGAGTGTATGTCTTTGATGTTTCTTGGAGTCTTCCATTGTCTCACCCCGACGACTTTGACTGGATCCATTGCGACTTGTCCTGCCGAGATGATGACCCCTAGGTATTCTACCTTTTCTGCTTCAAATACGCATTTCTTGGGCTTCAGGTACAGGTCATTGTCCATCATGAGCTGTAGTACCCTCTGGACAATGCTTTGGTGCATCTGGTAGTCTTTGGGGGTATGAATCAAAATGTCGTCCATGTAAACGGTTACATAGCCTTCATCAATCAACTCCTTAAAGAGGTGATTCATCATGGCTTGGAAGGTTGTTGGTGAGTTGGTCATTCCAAAGAACATGACAAGCGGTTCAAAGGTGCCTCTGTTTGTTTTAAAAGTGCCTTTCCATTGATCTCTGGCTTTGATATGAATGTTGTTGTAACCCCATCGCACATTTAACTTGGTGAACAACTCAGCAGGTTGATCTGCCCTAGCAGTGAGTCAATCGATTAATTCATTGATGAGGGAGAGTGTGTTACAGGGCTTCCTCGAAGCCTTGCAAGATAAAACAAGAAGGTGTTACTCTGCCTTGAGTCGCCTTGTATACGTGAACAGTGCCTCTCCAACCTAGCCACTAGGTGAGAGCGTGTGCTGAGTTCTTTTCCTGAAGAGATAGAGACGCTCCTAAGTCCCACTTAGGAGGAATAGATGTTGCACACAAGTAGAGAAGGGAATCCAATAGATTGGGCTTCATCTTCAGGGATAGAAGACTCAGCTTAAGGTAGTACAGGTCAGTAAGTACATCTATATATACTACTGGGGCTGAGGCAGTGTCCTAGGGATATATAAGCAGTCTGTACTAGTAGTCATCCCTAATGACTACTCTACTTATGAAACACATCTGAAACCTTCCTGAGACGCGATCAAAGATGTACATGAAACACAGGTGAAACACTACTGAAACATATCAAACCAGGGCTGTGTCCATCACTGATGCCATGCCATCAGTGGCACCGTATGCGCCTGTGACAGAGTGGGTAATTGTTGCAGACTGTCCATTGGTTTAGTTTGTGATAGTTGATCACTGGTCTAAGTGTTCCATCTTTCTTTTTGATATAGAAGAAAGGTGAGGTGTATTTCAACTTGCTCCCGCCAATGTATCCCATTTTGACTTGTTCGTCCAGCCATTTGTTTTGTGCTTCTTGTTCCTCAACTGTTAGTGGATATATTTTACAGTTGATAACATCTGGAGCGTCTGGTTTGAGGTCAATCGCATGGTCCCAGGGCCTAGAAGGTGGGAATCGTTTGGCCGCTTCTTCACTGAACACCTTTTCAAACTTGTGATAGGGTTTTGGTACGATCTCATCCCAAGGTTTCTCTTCCCTCGTGGTGGCTTTCTCAGCCAGTTGTTGGGCTATCATCATCTTGGCAAACCTGAGATATAGTTCGTCCCCTTTCTTGAGTAGTGGCTGGTTTTTGATGATAACGCTCCACATGCCTGCTACTATGGCACATTTTCTGAACTTTGCCATGGTTGCCCCTGCCGTCTTGACAACTACAGCGGCCTCCATAGTCCCCTGGGCCCAGTTAGGCATCAGATTGGTTGCTACAAACCAGGGATATCCAAGGACCATGTGATCTCCACCCATTTCTGCGACATAGAAGCGAAGGGTGTGAGTCTGATCCCCGGTAGACACTTCTAGATTGGTGTACTTTGTAATCATTCCTCCCTTGTTATCAGTTCCATCTGCATTGTGTAATTTCTTTGGGAATAGAAGGAGTCATGTCCTGAGTTTATGTTGGTCCACAAATCCTTGACTGATGAAACATTCTGTTGCTCCACTGTCGATGAAGGCAATTAAATCGGCCACTTTCAACATGGTTCTGAACTGGACAAGTAATCTCATTGCATTGACCCTTGGTATAAATACATCGCGTTAGAATAAGGCTCAAGCAAAGGCTGCCTTGCTCAAGCTTGGCCAAAACCCTTCTCTTCTTTCTCTCCCATCTTTTCAGCCCACTTTTGGTTCAGAGCTTGGTAATCTTCATCGTTAAGTCCTTGGAGGTAGGCCAAAACCTTTTCTGGGTCCAGTCCAGTTGCTGGAGCATGTTCTCCAGTCGCTTCGGTACTGGTGCTTGCCTGAGCCATTCGTGCGGGTTGTTGGGTTGTAGCTGCTTTTCTGGGGCAATTCCGAGCGAGGTGTCCCTGTATTCCACAGTTGAAGCAAGCCCCTCGCTTCCTGTATTCAACTCTGTCCTCTTCTGTGACTGCCTTCCACAATGCATCGACTTGCATGGCATTGGGATCTCTGGGGTTGTGTCTAGGGCGGAATCCTTGCCCTTGTGGTTGTGGTTGTCCTATGAATGGTCATCTCCAATTCCCTCTTCTGTTGCTCATCCAGAAGGGCTTCCTAAGATCAGCCAGGCTTGCGAATTCCCCATGTCTTCGCCTTGCTGCAGTGGTCCAGTCCCTCCAAGTCTGGGGATGGTCTAGCATGACGATCTTTTCAACAAGGTTATAGCTTCCCAGGCCTTTCTTGAATAGTTCATGAAGCATGGGGTTGTCGAAATGAAAGCCAGTCTTCTCTGCTTCATTCTCAAAGGTGGCTATGTAACTGTCAATGTCTTGATTGACCATCTTGAGCTGATTGAGTCATTGTACTGTGACTGGTTGTTCTGTGGTGTCATGCCAGTCCCTGAGGAAATTGGCTTTGAACTCCTCATATATGGTCAAGTGAGGCGGTGTTGGAATAGGAGGGAGTTGTTCAATCCAATCAAGCATTGTTACAGGGCGCATACGGTGCCACTGATGGCATGGCATCAGTGATGGACACAGCCCTGGTTTGATGTGTTTCAGTAGTGTTTCGCCTTGTGTCTCATGTACATCATTGATCGCGTTTCAGTATGGTTTCAGATGTGTTTCATAAGTAGTTGTAGTCATTAGGGATGACTACTAGTGCAGCTGCTTACATATCCCTAGGACACTGCCTCAGACCCAGTAGTATAAGTAGACGTACTTACTGGCTTGTATTACCTTAAGCTGAGTCTTCCATCCCTGAAGACGAAGCCCAATCCACTTGGTTCCCTTCTCTACTTGTGTGCAAGACTCTATTCCTCCTAAGTGGGACTTAGGAGCGTCTCTATCTCTTCAGGAAGCACTCAGCACACGCTCTCACCTAGTGGCTAGGTTGGAGAGGTATTGTTCGCATATACAAGGCGACTCAAGGCAGAGTAACGCCTTATTGTTTTATCTCGCACGGCTTCAAGGAAGCCCCATAACATCAGACTCAGCTTAGTT
>QFEA01004380.1:0-24265 GCA_003315975.1 Lactifluus echinatus
CCTCTGCATCGTGCTTCGACAGGCCTACGCCGATCATTTCTGCTCTGTTGGAGAGTTGGTAGGGTTAAGGAAGAAAGAGACTGCTGGCGCACTTGGTCTTAGCAACTTTCACCTTCTCTTCGTGACTCTTCCGAATGACTTCCCTTTCCTCCCATAGTTGATTCTCTAGTTTATCCTGTTCCTGCTTCATCTTCAAAGAGAATTTAGGACAAGGAATAATGGACAAATAGAGCCACCGAGATCACCTTAATCAGTTCTTTTACGACAACTGGATCCTCCGCTAGTCGAGATATGTGTGGCAACGCCTGTTGAAATGAGAGGGCGCGTACGTCATGCTGGGGCAACGAAGTATCGGCGGAAGCGGCTTGAGACACAGGTGGGGCATCTGTGTGAGGACGAAGACGGGGGGATTCAGCAGGCGCTCCACTTCGTTCAGCAGCATTGGAAGTGGATTCCAGACTCTGAGAGGCCCGCAATTGAGACAACAGATCGGCAACAGAAGGACCGTCGCGCGATGGGTCCCCAGCGATCGAAGGTGGTCTAATTGATGATGACCCTGCGTCCTCAGGACCAGAAGCAGGGACTTGGACTTGGGACGAATCGGGATGTTGGAGTCTTTGGAAAGGCTGTGTAGTTGGGTCTCCCGTTAGGTTGGATTTGAGGGCCTCCGCCCAAGCTTGGGAGTTTCGCAGGGTATCCAATAACGCTTTAACACCTTCTGGATCCTATAGATGATGTTTGGTTCAGTTATAAATGTGCCTTTTAATCACATCCCATACGTTGATGTTGTCAAGACTCATTTCATGAACCTTAGACGAGATGGTAAAATGAACGGATAAGACTGGGTCCAGAAATGGAAACGGCAGATCTCATGTTTACTTACTACCGTTTATGGGCATTAGCAAATTGCCCAAGACGTTCTCCCTGCCCTGCCGAGCAAGTAAAAGTGCTACATTGGGAACTCATGTGGACTTGGCACCTACCCAACATGAGAGGGTGGTGTACTGTCGGTGCTATCAAGAGCCGCGGCAGCTTGTTCCTTATGCCGGTGTCACAGGGTCACGGAAGGGCGGGCGAACGCGCCGAGGGACGACCTTTTTTTCTACATTCTACCTATTTATGCTGCACCACCGTCATGTACTTTTCAGGGACGATCTGGTCCAAACTCCAGGGAGAATATCTTCGTTGATGTGGTTTTCCTGCTGCCAGGCTCGGAGATCCAGTGCTCGTGGACGTAAACAAGAGTTTATTAATGCCGGAATAGACATACAATTATATACGCTGCTCCGTCGCTCTCTTACCAGATTCAATGCCGATTCGCTGTGTGCACAGGCACCGCGCTCGCGCAGACGCGTTTGCAGAAGGGATTGAATGCTGTAATAACCTGGCTATTGTAAGCGATTTGATTTTAGCGGTTAACGTGCGTGACGTTACCATGGGCCAATGGGACAATTTTGTCAGAGGATGAACGCCCTTTGATCCCTCTGCCTGGACATGACAACCTGGGATAGATAAAACGAACCTGTACTATGATAATACCACTGCCACCATCGCGCAAATTCTGGAGGCCGCGACAACCGTGAGCAAAACGGTGACATTTAATGATGACTCGGTTCACTACACGACCCCAGTTCAGCAAAGGGTCAATAAAAATAACCAACAATCAACTAATGCCACGGGGGAGGGCAAACCTTATCCGTCCATCCCCGACTCGTTCGTACAGCACTCGAGGTATGATCTAATCGCAGGCGATTTAGGTGGCATTTAAAGGAAGGGAGACTTCGGCTCAGTTGTGGTGCCGTATCCTGGCCTTTGAGGACGGGTCTATTCTGCCTCTGTCACGCACATCCGCAGGACGAAAACCCTGTGTCCTTAGGACAATGTCCGAGTGTGGCACTTGCCGGCTGCGAGGAAGGGCCATCCTTCTAAAGACTGCGAGTAGTGTCCAACTCCGGCAAAGGGCTGCGCGGCTCCATAATACCTTCATTGCGTATTCTCTCCGTCACATGCCATGCGCCACCTGTAGGAACTGGACCACCACGTGGACAAAGACATTGCCTAGGAAAGTACGCATCACCGCCCACCATAAATGGGGTTTCTTGCCAGATAAGGGTATTCGGTGGCGCTGTCTCGTGGCTGCACCTTAACAGGCCACGGAACTCGCTTCAAATCGTTCCTCCGTTCGCCGTTCTGCAAGTAGCGAAAGGTGAAAGATGATGTACTATATGAACATAGACGTGTGCCGCAAATTGTTGTTCCGGGTGGCCTGGTCCTCGCCGGGATGATAGTGACAGTAGGGCAGAGGGCTACACCACTGACTGTTATCACGATTCCGAAAGTGTGCCACGATCGCCAACCACACGATGGAGATATGCACCTCCCGTGATTCATTCAAGGAGTAGACGTCAGAAGACGTACGTACGCAAAGAACCCCGAGGTACCAGCGAAAGCCTATCGTACGACGTCGTTCCAGGACTTCGCGATGCACGCGGCTCCCCCGGAGTTAGGTAGAATCCGCAGATGTTTGACAACAGGGCGAGAATAATATGTCATAGGCTAATTACGTCCAGAATGTGGAGTCGGAAGACTGAATGGCGGCCAGAGGTAGATACCGCGGCATCGCAAGATGATGAGGATGATGAGGATGATGTGGGTCGTGGGTCGAGTCTTCTGGGCTTCCTGCACACGTTCCGCTGTAGATCATCGTCAAGATAGGTACCTGGCTGGTACTTTCAGCTTGTCGTTCTATATATGGCACCCGGGGCATGACATGATAGACGAGGGTTATGTCTCGGCCTATGGGGTCTCGCCCGCTCTGGCGTGTCACCTCATAGGGCGGTCGTGTTCTCGGTCTTCTATCCGTAGTGCAAGGACATTAGTCAGGGCCAGCGCACTCACTAGGGCTCATCGCCGTTGTTATCTCCCAAGAACCTCCGAACGGAGGTATGCATAATCGAGGTGCAAACGGGCGAACCGGGCGATACCAGAGCAAGCAGCATGATTGGCAAGGGCCAGATAACGCTTTTGAGAATGTTTGGCTGGGAACCCAAGAAAAGACCCCAAAGTGACTAGTCATGCCCTCAACCCCGGGTCTCGTTACTGTCCCACCATCGCCATGGACGGAGATATAGTCTGACGACCACGGTTAGTGCAAGTTCTGGTTCCATGCAAAATAGTGGAGTTTACGTACAGCTAATGGTTCGGGGACTACTCTTTGCTCAATCAGTGGGTAATATGACCCATGCACAAGCACTCTAATTTTTACGGCTAGGCGTTTTTGCGGATTCTTCAGTGCACGTTGCCAACCAAAGACAGCACGTCATTTGGTCAAGGTTCATCGAGAGAAGCAGCAAATGACAACATTGTAGGCACGGGGCGGTATTCCATAGGAACTGCCTTGGGGGAGAGCCATCGCTCAGACTTCTGAGGTGAAAGGTGAAAAAGGCCAGCAATTGCTTTCATGTGGGATGCTTGTAAGTTGTACCCTTATTGTCAGGGAAGGACGGAAGGACATCAGATCGATGATGGTAAGTTTTGGATAGCCGGGAATGATGACGAGCCGCGTGTACAAAAGGGGGAGCATTGAGCGCGATCCGCGATCTACCGGTAGTCCTACTCCTAGGACACCGCCACGCAGGCTATAGAAACCGATGTGCCTCAATTTGGCACTTACGTCGCCAGAGCGCCGGGCTGGACTTTGTGCTCGGGCTCGGTTTGCGTTGGGTTGGGTGGTTTGCGCCATGCGCCAGATAACGGGGAGAACCGACTCGGACACGAAATCAAGGGGAGGCACTTGCCGGCACCAAACTAGTTACTGGCCCTTGACACAGCCTCTCGTTCGTCATGGTGAGACAGGAGAGACGCGTGAGGCCCAAATCCTTGAGCAACAATCCTCGTGCAGTAGAGGGACCCAGCCGTCACACTTGCTATGCCCTATGGTGCTGGCCATCAGGCCTCAGGCAATTGATGCCGCGCCGTTCTTGCACACATCTCCAGGCGTGAACAATCAATTAATTATATCGATGTGGCTAATAGCAAGTAATTATTATTAGTAATTGAGTTGAGTTCTTGACAGGGTTCAATATGTGACATGTGACCAAAACCATACAGCAGTTCCCAGAGCGAGGTCCCCGTCTACTTTCCTTGTCGTACAGATGGTGTCCGGGTCCATGGGGACGGTTATGGTATTTACCTCTTTCGAATTCAAATTAGCCTGCAGCCATAGCGAGGATTGATTCGTACCTTCTGAGTTCCATGACAGCTAAACCGTTCACCCCACACCCCAAACCGGACGGTCCCCTGCGCTACCTCGTAAGATCTCGCTCTTCCCACACCGTAGCTGGCATATCCCATCTTTCCCCAGATCGGCATGCTGGCCCTGGTCACGGTACGGGCGCCCACATTAATCTGGGGGGCTGGGAGATATATAATAAATGCTCCCGATCCGCTTGGGCACGGCAAGGTGGAAGATAGCACACGCGATTCTGCCCATTTGCATCCAGCATTCTTCCACCACACTAGCACGCGCGTGAAGATAGCCCACCTCTCTGTACTCCGACTGGCGTAAAAAGATTACCTCTACTTTTGGTTCGGCAGTTCCGTGCTGACGTATTGTTGCCCCGAGACCTGTTGTTCTCGCGTGTCCTCGAGGCTGCTCAGCTGTTCCCCTATCCATAACCTCCTACGCATTTGTCAGTGCAACCCGCCTCCCCTAGCTCGTATATAATCGTCCTCCCGGCATTCGTTTCATCCAGCCCCACTTCCCCTCCTCTCCTCTTCCCCCCTCCACTATTCCCCTCCATCAGTTATCGATCATCCTCTTGGTTACCCACGATGTCGATGTACGATCAACCCACTGCGTACCGGACCCGCCATACGTCCTACGGCCCCAGTCAGACCTTTGCTCCGTATACCGATCCATTTCGCCCCGCACGGGACGGATACAGCGATCCGTACAACTCGGGTTATCCGGAGGTGAGCGGCCCGTCGGGGCCGCCCCCTACGATGCCCATAGCGAATGTGCCTAATGCGCCTCCTCCGCCTCCCTCGCAGCAGCCTTTCCCTCCCGTTGGTGGATATGGGACTGGGTCCTTCCCTCCCCCTCCCCCCGGGGCAATGAGCACCGCATACTCGATGAGCAACCGTGAGCAGTTTCCCTCCCCACCAGAGCCCTCGGGCTTCGATCAAACCGGCGTCCCTCCTCGCGCAGCCTACCCCGATTCGTACGACAACTCGCCGCTGTCGGATAGCTACTTCCCGCAACAGCTGGACGATGGTATCGGCGCCCGCGGTCGCTCATTCAGCACCGGCGGAAGCTTCGGCCCACCTGCGTTGTTGCCTTCTGCCCCTCCGATGACCCCGCACACGTCGCAATATAGCCTTAAGCGCGTGCGCCGCGCATCGAGCGCTGGCCCTGGCTTTGCACTCGCTGGACCTGTTGCTGTTGACCCATATCGCCACTCGGGCGGTGTTGTGGTTAAGTTCCGCCCGTCGGGCGCCCACCGGGAGGGCATCTCGCTGAGTGAAGCCATGAATAGCATGCGCTTATCGCGCAGCAGCCTCTATTCGCAGCGCGATCTCGCTGCGGACATGCGTGGCCGGATTACGCTCAAAGTCAGGGTGGGTTTTTTCATGTCTCGTGTGGCGTTGTTGCTCTTACTGATGCACGTCGGTGAACGAATAGTGGACTGGTTACCGCTCGCTTGTATATGAAATTCCTTTAACCAATGACTACGATGGCTCTGTAAATCTACAAAGCTTTGCGCGTCGCGTCGGAAGAGCGATCGTGCACTTCATGAATGTAAATTGTCCCCTGTCTTCCTAACCACTACACAAACTCACTTAACTCTGCAGAAAAACGCCATATCTCTTCATTGGGACCGTGTTGTGCTGCACCGTCTGGAGGAGGCCCAGCCTAGTGTCTGGATTCCTGTACTCTCCACCCATTAAACGTAAACCTAAGTTATTTCCCATGCTTATTCTTGACGATCACCCCACTGCCCCCTTCGCATACTTTTTTTCATCGTGTAATTGCTTCCTCTTTCCCGACCCCGCGAGACTCCCCGTTTCGTGGTCAGGAAGTATGCAAAAGCCATACTCTGAACTTTTCACGCTCACGCTGTACCACTACGATGTACAATAGGTCGTAACGTACGTCATGACCCCCTCCATTTGCAATGGGATGACTTGCCGGAAAGGCATCAATGATACGCGTACGGTTGACTGCCTCGCGTTTGTGCCATGAGGGTTAGCTTGAAGCATGGCATCATCGAGGCATCCTCTTCAATCAAGCACAAATGATCGGTGATCGAGGGCTCACGGCGGAACCTGACGCCCCTTCATGTGTGTGCCCCTTCATCAAGGGATCATAACATCGCAGTGAAGAAAGAAGTGCACAACGGGCGTCATCATATTACAAAGGTACCGATATTGTACAACTGATCGAAATCAACATGTGCGGTAGCCGAATCCATCCATATCGCAGACAAGTACATCAAATGCTATGATTAGTAGACCATAGGCCGAGGCCTACGTCGCCCGAAGAACCAGCCTCCACCGCGTCGCTCGGCTTCTTCACGCCTACGCACGCGACGCGGCGTACTGCGGATACCGAGCGTGCGCTTGACTTTCGTCCAGAACGATACATGGACTAAATCCGGCCGACCCTGGGGAGAGAGAGACAAGTGCGCCGGTGCGTAAGTAAGCAACGCGTACGATATATACCACTCGAGCCGAGCAAGGGCTGGCGTACCATGTGGATAAGCTCCCGCTTTGCGTGGCGACGACCTTCGTGCGTCGTGTTGGGGTTAACGAGCGCAGCACCTAGCAAGCGTGTGTGCGTAGTTCTGTGGGCGTAGGGCTAGGGTAAGAGCAGGTTTGTACGTACGATAGCCGCCGACGACATGATCACGATCCCTGTTCGACGAGGCCCAGCCTCTTCGTCGTCCGGGCATTTGCGAGGTGTAGACTTCGTCGTCGCGGGCCCTGTGACGTGGTCCGGTCCCATAGAGCGGCATGATTAAGTTTGGGGGTACACGCTATTAATTGCAAATTCTGATGAAGGGCAGGCAAGGGCAGAATATCATCAACGACACAGAAGCGAGATCGAGCTTTGCTTTTAATTCTGAGTTGGTGGGATGGCACAAAGGATGCTCTTTTATCTTCACCTTTGGCTCCGTCATCAAATAGAATAGATAGCCTCCAGCTCCATGGAGCGTGGAGCAAAGTTCCTTCACTTTACTCGGAACGAGTGGAGGTGCTCCGAGCTGATGCAAGAGCATGACACTGAGGCACTCCACGAGGCAAAGCCTGCTAGTTGACGTCATTTAAGCCTGATGTTGATGGCCAGACAGGCCAAGTAGGCCTTACTTACCTTACAGTACAGCCTGGGTCGTGTCATCCGTCGTTTATCCTTGAACTACGGTACTGAGTCCGATCACGGATCACCGCATCGGAACCTAGACTAGGCTAGGACCTGCATGCAGTCCTCCACCGGGACTGCAATCAATGATGTCGTATCTGTCACTCTCGCGCAATACTCCCTAATACCCTTTGCCCCGCAACCAGGAAAATACACCGTCCTGGCCGGCTTTGCGCTGCACAACCCGCATCTGCGTCGTACCCATCTTCTTTCTCTTGGTACGGGCGTGAAGTGCCTCCCAGCCAGCCGTCTACCAGCGCGCGGCGAGGCCCTGCACGACTCGCATGCCGAAGTTATCGCGCGGCGCGGCGCAGTACGATGGCTTTTCGAGGAAGCGCAGCGCGATGCTCAGGCACCAGGCTCCTCCGCGTGGATCTGCGCGCGCGAAGATGGCCTCTACGCGCTCAGGGACAACGTGGATCTTTGGATGTATGCATCGACCGTGCCATGTATGTTCCATTCAAGTTCCAGGCCATCCCTCGGCCCTGCTCGCCCAATCACCCCCACCCCACTCACTCACTCATTTAATCTTGGATTCGCAATCGCTTTCCGCTTTCCGCAGGCGGAGACGCGTCTATGGGCCTCCTTGCTGCAATGCAGGACCCCGAGGTATCCGCGCGCATGGACGCTTTCGTGCGCCCCCCTCTTCCTCCAGACACGCCTTCCCGAGGCCGTGACGGCTACGCGCGCCTCGGCGTGCTCCGCACGAAACCTGGGCGTGCGGACGCACCGCGCGTCCTCAGTATGTCGTGCAGCGACAAGATCGCGCGCTGGTCCGTGCTCGGCATACAGGGTGCACTCGCGAGTCTCATATTTCGACCCGTTTATATCCGC
Organism: Lactifluus echinatus; assembly: GCA_003315975.1. NCBI lineage: Eukaryota > Fungi > Basidiomycota > Agaricomycetes > Russulales > Russulaceae > Lactifluus > Lactifluus echinatus. The sequence goes on from QFEA01004380.1 coordinate 8,255, forward strand.
GCGATCGTACTTGGCGAGGTAGATGAATCCATGCAGGCGCAAGTTCGAACGGACTGCGAGCGCGCATTCCACAAACGGCTCGGGAAATTGGAAGGCATGCCCCCTATCCGTCTGCACACGGGGATCCGCGCTAACCAAAATGCATCGCCAAGACCTTCCGCAGACGTACAGCGTCGTTCGTCCGGCGGTCCACTTCACAGATGTTCCGTTCCAGCACTCGCGTTCTGTGATCTCGGTTACTAGCGCTAGTACCTCAAACGATGGTCCGTTGCTGGCGAGCATCGCATCATCAGACGCAAATCTGATTTGTACCCCGTGCAGCGCTTTGCTGGGTTGCAGAAAGTGGGTGGGAGGTGCTCATCAATGGTCAGAAACGCGGGATATCGCCAAAGCACAGACTCAACACGAAGTTCAGGTGCGTCCTTCTCATTCTGCTCCTTACCTTTTATGGACGCTGTGCAGGCCAATGCTGTCAAAGGTTGCCCTATTGGAACTTTCTCGCGGTACTCTCGACGCCCTTGGTCACCCGATATCCCCGTGCGTCTGCATTTTTACGTTTTTGAAGTCCCCGGATTCACCTTGCACAGCGAGAAAGGTTCGTATCACGTGGCTAAACAGGCTGCCACGACCTACCAGGTTGCAAAACTATCCTTACTAGGGCCAGGCGCTCCGTTCGCAAGCTGGGTCGTTAGCGGTGAAGAGTGGGAGTCATTTGACACAGGCGGGAATCGACAAACGACGTCTAGGTTTCATTGATCATATCCCACACAATACGAGCAGGGGCCTAATGTGGTGTGGGAGTATGGCTGTGTACTTTACGGGTGAGTATGAGATCCCAATCAGTCTCTTCACGGACTCTTCACGGATCTGGCATATGGATTTCTGGTTAGTCTTCGTAGTGTCACAACTCACCTGGGGCTATACACTTACTTTCCGCTTCCACGGTTTTGACTGTACACGTACAAAACAAAGCCAGGTGCGCTTGTAGATGAAAGGGCGCTTACATACACCTCAAATTCATTCTCCAAGTTCCGTGCGAGACCGAAGTCCCGAGCCGAGAGTAGTGACTTCGCTCTCGTATGGGTGGGCACTGCATTAGTACCGATATGCAACCTGCCTTGTTGCAGATTTGGTCCACTGGTTTTCTCCCAACTTTCCAGCAGTGCGACCTAACCTATCTTGTGCTAATCGCGGCGCCTTCAATTTGCGAGTTTGTATAGTTTTATTAGCCAAATTCGGCTTCAAGACGAGACAACTTAACAGATGAGTATTAATCAGGACGCTTATCAAGGGTGTCAGATAGGTCGCGCGTGGGTGCTGCGACTGTAATTGTCATATTAGGACAGGACAGGGCGGCGTTACCTGATGTTCGAACAACGTAAACCCCATTTATAGGTGCGGTAACCTGGCCACTTCCCATGGCACGTCAATCGGCGTGACGGCCCGTAACTGTTGATCCGACGCAAGTGCCACATATTCCTCCTAGGGTTTTAGTATTTGTCTTCGATCTTCGAAGTACAGTACGGCAGTAGAGTACGAAGCTGCGTCTCTTATCTCCCTCTTCCAAACAACCGATTGGAGCAAGTGAATCACGGCGCCATTCGACCCTGGCTCTGGCACTCATTCTCGATATGCATCGACCCTGAGACTGGCAGGAGATCGCCGCATACTGCGCGACGATAATTACCACCGCCAGATCTGCCAGTGAGCTCGAGGGCGTCTGCTCGCGCACGGCGCCGTGGTGCCATTCGGACATGCATGATCATATGCCCCACCAGTAAACTGGTATTTGGTCTTACTAGAAAAATTGTGTCACTGTGCTGTGCTGTATGCTCCACTGGGTCCTCGAGGTTGTTTAATAGTATATAATAATAGTATAGTGTATCATACTACTACGTGCTACGCCGCGGACGCATGGTCCCCCGAATCATGTGAGAGACAGGAGCGCTGAAGCACCGGCGCTGATCTGACATATACAGTCACCCGGTCAAGCTCCACAGCTCGACGCTGACCGGACTACGATACAAGATACAACTCTACCGTACCGGGAGGGAGCGCTACTTCGAGCTTGTAGAAGCTTGGGCCAAGGTGACGCACCGGAAGGTATCGCTATTCAACCCGGCAAGCTGCCATGCGGGCCTGCTGCGACGGTATGTCCCCGCAATCCTTTTCTCGACGCTTGCACACACCCTCCCCCCCATTGATCCAATCAGAACTGCACACCGACATCTATTATATGCAACCAAACAGTCCGTTGTTACCACTGTTCTCCGCCGCACTGGCTGCGGCCCGCAAGTCCAACGGCTGCTGTCTTCTTCCATCTGATTCCCAAAGATAAGTAAGGTAGGGTGCTTATTTGCCCCGACTAGCGGAGTTTACTGGCATTTTCAAGATGTGCTACGCAACGTACCCCGATTATGTCCCTGCTCGTGTGTCCATGAGGGTGAGCGCTCCTCGGCCTCGGACCGGAACCGGACTTTCCTTGCCGCGGTGTTCTTGACTCTCCCACCCGGAGTTCCCTCCTGCTCTCACTTCCCATTAAAATCTTGGGGTTCTCGCCGCTTTTGGCTTCGCCGCTTACTGGCTGACCGGGCTTGACGGCCACGCTTTGCTCCTTCTCGCCGTGATTCGCACCAAATACGTCATGGTAGCGGGCACTGGCACCCCCACATCGCACGCGCCCCCCTCTCTCCCTCTTTTGCCCTAGGCTTTGCGTCCGCAGGTGCTGTAGGTGTGATATACACGGCCCAACTATGTGGGCGTGCACACGGACGGTTCGCAGCTACTGCGATGAGGGAATGGAGATGCGGATGTCCTGCCTGTGACGATAAGTGACCCACGCGAATCAAAAAATGTAGTTATCCGGTGCAAACCGGGTCGGCACGCACGCGCGCCGCGTGAGCACCTTGATCCATTGCCTGAACCAAGTTCTACTCGGGTTGTGGGTATGTTATCCCGGTGATGTGGCATGCTAGAAAATACGAGAACCTCGCCCCTCTACGAGTGAAACATGTCGCTTTCTGATTTCAGCATCGCTAGCTCGAAAGAGCTCGGAAGAAATGAGCAGCGTGCCAACAGTGATGGAGTAAAGCCCGAGCCTTATTGCAGTCAATCGTATCGTACCTCTATCGGACTGACGCACCGACTTCATGCATCCCCTAGAAGTCTATTCACCCTCCTTTTACCCGGCCGACGATGTCGAGTGCTGTATCCTCGCAGAAGGGCCGCTGTGTTGACCAACGCTCTCGGTGCGGTTGATAGTACAAGGTTCCCGGGACCACAGAAGGAAAAACCATTTATACAGATACAATAATGATAAATACATTTCAGCAGACGTCCTGATGTTTCCTCCACTCCGTCACTTTGCTTCGGCTCGCTTCCTGGGCTGCCCGCTCCCGCTCTATTTTTCTCTGCCTGCGCTCAGCAACCTCTTCTGACGTGGTTCTTCTGAAATACATCAAAACCATCTGGAGTTGATCCATCGCTTTTGACATCTCACTCTCATCCCTCGTTGAAGTGTAGTGTTTCTGCCGTGACCCGGAGTTGAAATCTGGGTTGGTGGGGTCGTCTGATCCCTCGTTGGGATTAAAAGTCAAGTCGGCGGGGTCGGCATCAAGTACAATCATGTCACTTATGTCACCTGCGTCATCTTGTGAGTCATGGGGAAGTGGTGAAATCTGTGCGTAATGTGCTGTGCAGTAATCTTTCATCACACTGTGAATGTCAGCGTCTCACTCTTGCAATGTACTGAAAAACAATGTCATCAATTAATTATACAAACTGTCCACAAATCTTACCTCTTCACCTTTGTTCCTGGGAATCAGGTGTGCCACATCACAGTACTCATTTGCCTCTTGTGTAACAACACAGGTAACTCCATTTTGTCATATGACATGGCTTCTGGAATCGCCGGGGCATTGTGTCTGATTAGTAGATGTTAATTTGTCGTTTAAATCTCCATAGTCTACAAAGGCACAAGGTTCTGGATCTGGAGAAGTCGAGACACTGTGAACAGCAATCTCACACACATATAGAAAGCTTACCTGAAGGCCGATAATAGTATCTATTTTCGCCGATGGCGAAAATAGATACTACTATCCATCGATAGATTCGGTCTGGTAGGCCAGTGAGGCTTTCGGGATCCGATGTCGGAAAAAAAGATCACCACGAGCTCCACGGATGGCAAACATCAAATGGGAGAACGGCGAGTCTCTCAATATTGCTATGGGGAATCGATAGAAAGGCGATTGGGACTGGAGCCTCATCAGTGTTTAAAGAGATCTCAATGTCGGCCATGATGCATGCATGAGTGATGATGAGAAGGAATGCTGACGTTCGGGCTCAGACAGGCGGAGTTATAATCTTCCATTTAAAGTAGCGGGAGCGGGATCCAACTCGGTCGTGCGCTAGCTCGGTCGTGCGCACATCTCGACATGTTCGGTCAACGGCCAACTCTGTTCTTCGGCACTCCCAAGTCCAACGTGCACAATATGGTAGAGTTGATCCCTGCACTCCTTTACATTGCAGTATTTCGGCTCGATGATATTCTTCTACTTTATCGAAAAATTCCTGGCCTATGTATGGCTGGAGTAACTTAGTTCCGGGTGGATTTCGATTCTCATAGCCATTCTTTTGCCGTCCAACAGAAAGAAATTGAAATCGCCAACTAGTGACTTCATTTCATTGACGCCCAATTTCTTCGACTCCCAAATCTCATTCGCTGGTGCAGAACTAGGTGAATCAGCGCTCTTGTTGTGCACTCACCATCCACTCCAAATGCAAGCCGTGCCACTGTCCAGGTAGGGAGATTCGCTACTGACTCGTATGTCGTGTTCGGCGAACCCAGGGTTGGGGTTGTGGTACTCCTGTTACTTTTGCCTGTGGGGCGTAGTATAACAGGAATAGCATAAATATGGGGGGAAATCAGCATAGAAATGTTCGCAGGAGAAGCGTCCGTCTGAAGGAATGAATTGCTGTCCGAGCCTTCCACTCTTGAATGGACTGTTGTGTTGGTCTGAAGACACTTAGTAAATAGATGTCGCGGGCTGTGTCACTCATGAAACTTACAGATCACATAGGGTGCATCGTACCCCAGGCTGTCCCTTCGGTGCAAGATTTTAAAGGGTTTCCGCGATATGGTGGATACCGTGGATGAGTAGTCTCTCTCTCGCCCAATGATAAAATCTGCACCGTTGTCAGATGGCTGCTCATGTGTGCGTCGATATCTACCTTTGGTTAAGTTGCCGATTGTTTGTTTCGGGAGCGGTTGCGAGCGGTAGTTGGTGCCACCAAATCCAGGCATGGCATTCCTTCATTCTAACATCCGACGCCGACGTTTTCGTTCGGCCCTGAAACGAAACGAAACGAAACGGAGGCGTGCGCCGACGAAACGAACGAAACTTGTGACCTAGATAATACCGCACACGTGCGAGTACAAGGATGGACATATTATTTTGATTGATTTTAGAAATGCTCGGGCCTTGTTTTTCAGCCACTCTTTTCGTCAACACAGATCAAAATCACTACGCAGTCTTGGAGGACCGCTGGGCTTCGCACGACGTATGATATTGAATAGGGCTATGCGATGGGTAAATACCTCACACGGGGACCTGGGGTCGTTTAAATTGACTTAAATCAGACTATTGCTGTGCTCTTCAAGTTGACCACAACCGCCTCGTCGCTGATACGTAAAAAGGCACCACAGAGGAACGGTCATTTATCATCATTGATGAGTAGACTAAATAGGCCGTATGACAGCTCAACGTCCTGGGCTGCAGGTCGGTAGGCGGCAGCGAAACTGGGGTCGTTCACGGATCATGGTCTAATTGATTTCAGATTTACCAGTCGGCCCCCATGAACCGATGGACGATGATCTCTCACCTCTCTGCTTCTCTTGCATATGGTTACTGTGCCACGACAGCTCAAAGAAGGATGTATTCCATTTCATCAGGCGAAAACGTTTGTCATCTGCGAGTGGGGCCCTGATCAGGATTTGACCCCGACGACCCGGCCACCTGAATATATTACAGTACAATTTGGCAACAAATTAAGGGAAAGCGGCATGGTGTCATACATTAGAGAGAAGGATATTGTCAAGCGATCAAGTAAGAACAGCATGTCGTCCGTATTCTCGAGTTTTCACATGATTCCACGTCCATCTGCTTTGTCCACGACGTCGGATTCTTGATTCTGATTCTTAAGGAATTGAGATATGCATGGTTCACCTGGTTGACCCAGCCGGCGAGAGGTGACTATTCTCGAGGGCGTGAACTCATGTCATCATCAATACAGGGAATCGTCTGTTAACAAATGTGTGCGGTTGGTTGTGACATAACACTGGAGGTTACCCCCCAAACCCATCATCACCCTTGGGATGTGAGTACGCACTCGGAGAAGTCATCGCGTATCTGGAATTTGGAAGAATACCCGCTTGCTTTTTCGGTCACAGTAGCCGAGGGGCTATTGGCCGCGGTGCGTATTACAGATCGACGGATGGAGTCCTCGCACGGAGCGATTCGCGCTGGGAGAGGTATTGAAGTGCGTATGTATTTGTCCGCTTCGGCCGATCTTGCGTAGGCGTGGGCTGCTTGCCATGCTTTTAGAACCTTACTCGTGCCTTCCTGCCTGATGGCTTGAGGTTGCATCGGCGTCGGCCTTGCGTGCATAGTTCTACTTTACGAGCAGAGGGGAACAATAATGTCTCATCTCTCATCTAAGCAAATGGGAGTCGTGAAGGTTCAGCCTTTGGCTGCGTGCCAGCGGCTACGCACGCTTACACAAGTTGACCCTGGTCCCGTGACTAGTCCCGTGACTTCCTCACTGCGCCTTTCTGGCACCTCCTCCCTGCCTCCTGTCCCTGACGCTACTCTACTCCAGCTGATTTCCACATTTTCTCTTTTCTCGGGCTCTCTTTATTAACCTTCATTCTCCCGCATGCTCGTGTGTCGACCCTAGTTACTTGACACTCATATTCTGAGGCATCACTGACTCTTCTTATGCTCTGCTCTCCTTGTTCTCGCTGCTGGTCTTCTTGTCCTTACTCGCATCGTGATCCGTATCTCATCTCTCAGCTTATCTCGTTTTTTTCTCCCACCCCATATTTTGTCCCAGACTCAAATGTGCATCAGGGCATTCTATGCACCACGATCAAATGGTTTGCGTGTTCCGTTGTCGTTTATTCCACCCTTCCTACTCTACTGGCCCACGGCCCATGCCGATGAATAAGGCATAAGGCGCCTCGTCGAAAAGCAAATCATTGATCCATACTTGTCCGGTTCCTAACTCTCGAGATGGTCACTTCAGCGAGTAGACATTATTGTAATTACTTTCACATACCCCAAAACACATTGCTGTAAATTTCAATAGACATATATTACGGGTTATAACAAGCAGCCCAATTCGATCCATGCATGAACTTCGAGAAGTCGAGCCGGGTTTCATGCTCACATATAATCCAGACATCACTCGGTCGGTAAAGAGATGATCGATGGACTTGGGGAATCCATAGCAGAAGCTCTCCCTCTCCTCCATATATCCAACCATCGCCATTGATTGACGACTGGTCCGTCAAATTCATATCCTCGTTCATTTTGGTCCTCTCTGTTGCAAGTTTGCACAAACGAATGGTACGATCTTGTGAAGCTGAGACGATGTGGCTCCCATCTGGTGAGAATGCGACAGAAAGGACACTATCGGTATGTCCATTAAATGGGCCTGCTACGACGTCTCCTGTTGTGGCATTAGAAACACGAATCGAGCGGTCTTCAGAGGCTGAGGCGATGTAAAGCCCATCTGGCGAGAATGAAACCGAGTAGACGGAGTTCGTATGTCCAGTAAAAGGGCCCGCTACAATCTCTCCTGTCGTGACGTTCCATACACAAATTGTTCGATCGAGTGATGCTGAGACAATCTTCTTCCCGTCCGGCGAAAATGCAACAGAATAGACTGAACCCGTGTGTCGGGTAAATGGGCCTGCTACAATTTCTCCTGTCGTAACATCCCATATGCGAATCGAGCAATCAGACGAGCCTGATACAATATGCTGTCCATCTGGAGAAAATGCAACTGTGGTAACCAAACCGGTGTGTTCAGTAAGTGGACCAGTCACGATTTCTCCCGTTGTAGGATTCCACACGCAAATCGTCTTATCCGACGAGGCTGAGACAATGTGGTGCCCATCTGGAGAAAACGCAATAGAATTAACCAAACTGGTGTGTCCAGTAAAGGGGTCCACTATGGTCTCTCCTGTTATGGAGTTCCATACGCGAATCGTGAAATCATTTGATCCTGAGACAATGGAGTGCCCATCCGGAGAGAATGCAACAGAATTGACATCCTCAGTATGTCCAATAAATGGGCCCGCTATCAACCCTCCCGTCGTGGAGTCCCATACACGGATTGTGCGATCGAGTGAGGCCGAGGCGATGCGTTGACCATCGGGTGAGAATGCAACAGAATTGACCCAACCGGTATGTCCAGTATACTGGCCCGTTGTGATTCCTTCCGTTGTGGCGTTCCAAAAACAAATTGTGCCATCGGCCGACGCTGAGACCATGCGCTGTCCATCCGGGGAAAATGCAACAGAATTGACTGCATTGGTATGTCCGGTATACGGGCCAGCTACAATTTCTCCGTTTCTCGTGCCCCATACACAAATGGTGCAATCTCTCGAGCCTGAGATGATGCGAAGCCCATCTGGCGAAAATGCAACAGCGTTGACCGGTCCAGTGTGTCCAGTAAGTGGCCCTGCTATGATTTTTCCTGTTGCGGCATCCCACAAACGGACCGTGCAGTCTTCTGAACCAGAGACGATGTATTGCCCATCGGATGAGAATGCAACAGAGGTAACTATTTCTGTGTGCCCCGTAAACGGCCCCGAGACCACCAACCCCGATGTAGCGTCCCACACGCGAATCGTGCGGTCGTCCGAGCCTGAGACAATACGTTTTCCATCCGGCGAGAATGCAACAGTCCACACTGATGAAGTGTGTCCAGTAAACGGACCCGCTATGGCTTCTCCAGTTTTGGCATTCCACACGATAACCGTATGGTCGAATGAGGCTGAAGCTATGTACTTCCCATTTGGCGAGAAAGCAACAGAGGTGACGCAGTTGGTGTGCCCAGTAAATGGGCCTGCGACAGTCTCTCCCGTCGTGGCATTCCAAACGCGAAGCTTGCAATCATCTGAGCCTGAAACGATGTGCTTCCCATCCGGCGAAAATGCAACACAAGTGACCAGATTGGTGTGTCCAGTAAACGGACCAGCGACGATCACTCCCGTTGCAGCATCCCATACACAGATCGTTTGATCATCTGAACCTGATGCGATACGCTGCCCATCTGGAGAGAATGCAACAGACCAAACCCTTTCGTCATGCGCTGGAATCGCCATCTCCAATGCTGGCCAATGAGACAACCGCCCGCGCTCCAATGATAGTGTCTGAGGGAACAGATGAAGATAGCGCTTGGAGATGTGAGAAGACGTTGGCGTGAAGGGTAAAGCGGAGACATAGATATGTGGAGCGCTCCTTGCTATGGCCATCCCGAAGTATCGGACAAATGCAGATGCATCATTGACAAACGCCAATAAGTCCTTTACCTCAGTCCGGGAAGACTGTCGCAAATTTGCAAATTAATTAGTCCAGACCACTTTTTATTGTACGATGTACCGACCTTCTGTTGTTCTGACCACAGCCATGTCTTCAGAGTTGCCAAAGCTGGCGAAGCAAGACCCACTGTGCCCTTAAGGCTAAACAATTCCAACCAAAACAGAAATTTCGTCTCGAAGAACGATTTCAGTTTCGTGAAGAGTTCGTGCTCGAAGGCAACATGTTCCAGATGATCGCCCCAGAAAGTGCATGCATATGGCAAAGCAGAGGGAATATAATTCGAGATTCGAGATTCGAGGTCGGGGACATCGCTATTAGCGAGATATGATGATTCCAGTTTACAAATGTTGAATTTGAGTTCACTGAGCATTAAACCAACGCAGGAATGCGCCAACTGATGGTGCGCATCCAAAATGTCGACGAAAAAGACGCTGCTCTTCCGATTTGTCAAGAAGTCACGAAATGATGTATGGAGAGGAACGATCGGAAGGGAATGATCAGATGAAGTCACGTTGCTCAGTAGAGACCCGAGGTGGCGAAGCATCACCACAATCGAATTAGAGTCACCAGGTGCATCAGGTAGAGCATGCCGTCGCAAGGCAGTCAATGAATCGATAGACAGCGGATGGATCGCAGCACAAAGAAGTCCCATGATAAATTGGAATAAAGCCTGTGCCTTCGGATGTGTGAAGTAGCCTTCGAGGACTTCTTCGTATAAGTTGTCCAACGGTTCTTGTCCACTCCGATCCGTTGAAAGTCCCAACAAGCATTCTATGCATTCTGTCTGACTGAAACCGAAAGTGGCCGGAGGGTTATTGATGAATCCAGACGCGACGGCTGCCCACTGAAACAAGCCCTCTGACTTCTTTGCCAGTTCAAGACCATGTTTAGCGAACATGTCGGATGGGAGTTCCTTCTTGAGATATATCCCAATATCTTGTTCAGTTTTGGCGGCCAGCCTCGGATCACCCATCCGAATGACCTTGACGGAGGATGCGTCGGCGAATGAGGGTTCGATGCCGTTCTCAGGTCTCGACGTGATCAGTATGCGGAAATTCGATGGCAGTTTCGAGATGTTTTGAGCAAGAAATGTGTGTAATCCCTTCGCGCCAACTGCATCTTCACTCTCGTCCAGCGCATCGATGACAATCAGGATTCGGTGATCCAGTTCCAGGCCCTTGAGCGGTTCGATGAGGAGGGATTGAAAAAGCGTAGGATAGTCCCTTGTATTACGAAGAGCAGGATTGTCATCAAACGCCCTCCGGAGGGCACCTTTGAACGAAGGATAGCGATGGAAGAGGTCGATGGCAAGTGTTGTGAACAACTGGTAGGCATACATCTCATGTTTGGATCGTTCCTCACGCAGAAATGCAAAGTAACAGCCAAGGTACTTGCTTTCGGAGCGGCGTGCGACCTCATGTGCGATAGAGGACTTTCCTGTCCCTGCTTGGCCTAGGAGGACGAGTGCACGTTCTGACTGTGGATTATCGAGCCAGTTGTTGATGTAGTCTAAAAACTCTTGGCGGGTTCCTGGGAGACATCGTTTCTCATCGCCAAATCGCCAACCTCCCTTGTATGGCATTTCTCTGATTTTCGCGTCCAATTCTACGCTACCGTCGTCAAATAAATGATCTTGCGACAATCAGAACTACGCACCGGCATCCAATGTTTGTTTTGCTATCTGTGTATTCATTCCGGTAAGCGCTACAGAAGCACATCACTCTTGGATGATATCACTTACAATATTCACATCGCCTTGCATTTGAAGCACAGCAACTTCGGTGGTAACAGCAGCATGTGCAAGAAAACGATCTCGGAGCCGGACAAGCGTGGTTCGGTAACCTTCGATTTCTCCGTCCACTTTGTCACCGAAAACGTTCTTCAAAGCCCGCCTCCCTACGACAAATTATAAATATATATATATATCGTACAATGAAGAGGTGAGACAACATACCAAATTGAATATCCTTTGCGTATGATTCGATAAATTCGCTGTACGTGGAAACACACTCCAACATTTCCTCGAGAATTTTTGCCTGCTTCGATTGCGGCTTGATATTCCTTAAAGCATCTGCATCGAGTGCAAAGTCAAACGCATCTCGTATGCCCTCGAGTAATGTTCGGACGTTGTCATCACGCTTAACCTGCTCCAGGAGAGTCTGACAATTAGATACGCATATCGAATCAGGCTTTCATATCGTTTAACAAGGATTAAAGGGACGGACGTCGGGTAACTTTGAGAGTAGACTCCACGCCAACTTTGCATAAGGATGGAGCTGAAGAGAATACGTCAACTGATGGAAGAATAAGCAAAGTTATGCTGAGCATACTTCTGCTATAGGACCAACAATGTCCATAACTCGCTTGATAATATCAACCGCATTGCTCCATGCTTTCATTGTTCCTACGGCTTGCCCAGCGCTGTCGAGGGCCTTCTCGGTGCGTGACATCTCGTTCTTCTCCTCCGTTACAGGCGGCACAGGGGTACCTTTTTCAAGGGAAGAGCCGCTCATCCTGATTAAGGCAGATCGAGGGGGAGTGAACGCAGCCGGTGGCATGATAGTGTCTGAGATGGTGGAGGACACAGTCCTTTCTCCGGCATTTCTGCTATCCGATCCAATCGCCATCGGATTGGGTGTGTTGATGGCTGAGTTCGATGAGGAAATCACATTCGCTGACGACTCAATTGTCAAGATGAGAGTAATGGGCTGTACTGCGTGGTCCCCGTGGCTTAAAATGAGGGCAATGTCTGTTGAAACCTATTAGAAGGCGAATACATAATCAATCCAATAATGAACGGACTATGCTGTGGTTCGCAGGGTATCTCTTTCCTTCCGAGAAGTAAGTCTTCGCTCGTCGCCCGTTTCACATAAAGCAATACTGTAAGATGTGATTGTGATTGCGCAGTACTGCAGAAGAAGATTCAGAAATAAGTAGTATTTAAACGTAGACACTCTCACAAGTTATCGATGGTCTCATTCCATTTGACAACCTGTCCAACACTCCGCACAGATTTGGTCTGCTTCGTTATGACACCATTAGTTATGGTAACATAAAACCTTCTCTCCCTTCCAAGAAGTGTCTTAATGGTAGGAACGTTGTGCGCTCTGTAGACTGGAAGGAGAAAAAAAAATTGATACTTATCAAAATTACGTCATTGAGATGCGTACCGGTAACATCGAGCTGTGCTGAGTTTCGATGGGCTTCGCCAATCCGGGCGCTGTTCAGAGAGGATTATCTAAGCAAAATGGTAGAGAAATGTGAAAGATCGATGTACCCTACTCCGGAGGTTTGATGACCTGGGCTGTAGTAATTGTTAACAGTGGGCGATAGTATGTGAAGGACGTTCTGCATACGAATTAGGGAACATCTGAGTGGGTTCTTGCGCAAGAGCCATCATGGGTATAGATGTAGTTAGTCAACCACGTCGCGGCGCTGCCCACGTTGCGATGTCCTGATGAGCGTGTGCAAGACGTGCGTAAGGCGCTTCCTTACTTCCGGTTCCGGAAAGCATATCATTCAACATTCAATGTGACCAAAAAAACCGCCCGAGATTGCATGACAGTTTTGATCACAGCATAAAATTTGATGTGCACCACACGATCGTCTGTTTGAGGGTCGATGAAGAGGAAAGGCCCGAGTCTGAGTCTGCTCTGAGAGTCTGCTCTGAGTTTGCTCTGAGTCTGAGTTCATCCCATAGTCACGTGCGTCTAGAGGGGGTCTGCGGCTGCGAAAGAGAGTCCGAGTTAGTCCCTACCGGCTCGATTTCATGTATGGCACATGTGCGCTATCCCCAGTTTGACGATGACCTCCAAGTCTGCTTCAAGTTAATAATGACTGAAAAGACAACGGCAAATGTGAATCAGAACTGCCTCAGATTGTAATCTACCAGAAGGTGCACAGAATGAATCGGGACAGACTTTTATTATGTCAAGTCCCACCTTTCTATTACACATGCAACGTACGGTATGGTGCAGAACTTCAAACGCGAGGATTTGATAAAGACGGACCTAGTTGGAGCGTCGATGTCCGTCACGGTCACCTGCCAGTGTCTCTCTTTTGTAAACTCGCTTATTTCATGTCTACTCGTTTCTTACCCTTCCAACGCATCCTCTCACCCTTGTCGAAGACCGCAAGACAAACCCTACTAATAGCGAGCCACCCAGGCTCCCTTTCGTGTTTCCATCCATCTTATCGCGTCTAACTTAGCCGCAGTCAGTTGCTGCAACCCATGTTCTCCATTTTTCTGCTTGCTGTGCTGACAACGAAATTCCTTATAGACAGACATTGACCATCTTTCGCCTCGCTCGCCGTCGGCCAACACAGCGCTGAGTTTATGGCCCTCATGTATATTAGCTCCAGAAATCCCTTACGAAAGAGGAAGGCAACAACACCCGTTTTATTTCGTTTTCGAAAGTCTCGCGTGAGTTCAGTTTCTGCATCTCATCTCATTCCTCTCTTCTCACCCCGCCGCGTCAATCGCCTCCACGCCACTGAACCCTTGAGTTCCCCGAGCCCTTGCGCTTCAAGCCTCTTGGACATCCCCTGCACCTCGGCGCGTCAGGTTCCCTTATATCCCGACCTCTTTCACCTGCCTCCGACACAGCCTTCGTTATCCTCTTGTGTGCGTCCTCACGCCACCCGGCTTTGACTCTTCCGACAAATGCGGCTAGTTTTCCTCTCTTCCCGCCCCCCCTCTCTCTGCGCGCTCGACCTCCCTGCTCTATCGCCGATCGCCCGCGTGCACTCCAACTTATCAAACTCACAAACGCAACCTACTAATTCGCTCTTCATCGACAAAGAATCGTCTCCGACAACTCACGCATAAATGCAAAAGGTCTATATCACTTCCGCCATCTAGGGCTGTGACACTCTCACCCTATCTGGCTGCTGGAAGGCGTTCATTGGAAGACTCCTCCGCACTCCCATCAAATGAAGATTTTCCTCATAGGTCAAGTAAGGTTAAGGGCACCCAGTGCCGGAATTGAAGGATGATGTCTGTGATGTCTGGAGTGATGGAAGACGAGAGTAAAGTCCTCCGTTCTCATCCAATGGTGGGGGCAATGGACACATCAGGAACGATTCTGGGACTCGGATGCAATGCGGTGAAGTGTGAGGACATCGGCGCCTAAGATACAAGAAAGTCGGGTTCCAGTTTCGAGGTAATACATGTGGCTTAGGTTACAGGATATATACAACCACCCTGGAGTACATACCTACTGGAAGTAAAAACTGTCCAATGCCGCCCATGCCCGGACGCCGGGTACACACAATTCTCCACGTGGTACCAGCACCCATTCATTCGTACACCCTCAGCCCGAGGATCTCAAAGTATGCACCGGCGAACGCCCCGGGATTGTTGTTGACAAAATCTGAGTTCTCGAGTGTGAGGCACACGACTGAGCCCTCGTTATTGGAGCACGCACCGACACAGTCGCTCGGGCATCCCGAAGCACCATAGGCACTGCCAGCCCAGTCTCCACCTGCCCATCAGCATGGAATCACTCAGTGACAACAGAACAGACGTGACCCGAACAATAACCCACAGAATGTCAGGTTGATAATGATTCTCGCAGGACCAAATTTACTGCCGATGTCGCACTGTGTGTTCGGGAAGTACGCAGCCGGGATACCCCAGCCATCTGTATTGGTCGTGGGGGACCCGCCCCAGACGTCTTGCGGAACGTCTGTAGCATAGCGTGGCCAGAACCAGATCTTGATGAACGTAGGAGTGCGCTCTATTGCGTACCTGCACATGGGAAACCCTCAGCGAGTTGAAAAACAGGTACAGCAAACGAAGTGAGCAGGGAGTTTCACGCACCATCCACCACCATTATCATTGAATGGGGATGCAAAATTGTTAGGGGCAGTCGTCTGTACGCCACAACCTGCGTTCGAATTGTCGAATGCGACGCAATCAGGCCCAGTAGGGATGCTAGAATAGAGAAAAGGACAATGTTAGAAATAGTCGAAGCGACATGGCTCAACCTAATTCATACCCAGTCTCTAGGCGTGAGTCTGGCATCGTGCAGCCTGAAAAGCGATTTGGTATATTGTTCCGTTCATAATACTTGGAGTTGGCGATAATGGCGACTTACCAGGACCCGTGTGCAAGGACGAGCGATTTGGCACCTGATCATTGACACCTTCGACAATATCCACCTCACCCTATGAGTGCACGCAAATAATCACTACAAGTATGCAAGATTCTGCTGTGAGATGACCTACGCCGTATGGCCAGTTCTCACCATTCTCCCAAATTGCAGGCCACGTCCTGACGACAACACGTGAGAAGACTGTCACGTGATAGCACTTTCAAGACCTACCCGCAACCTTCGGGCATATGTTGTAAATTGAAGCTGTCAAGTCACAGCATCAATACCACGTCATATACACCGTAAAT
>QFEA01004388.1:0-39183 GCA_003315975.1 Lactifluus echinatus
ATCTTCGATTCTCACATATACCAGATCACTTAAAATGGACCACCTCTCCCACATCTCTGAATCCACGCCGCCTCGTTATTCTCATCGTTCGTCGACGCACTGTCTCTCCTGTGGTATCCATACGGGACTCGAGCCATCGAACCTTCGAAGCGTACGGACGTACTATTCGCCCAGCCAAGGGTGGTAAGTGGCGCCGCAGCCCGGCATATTCGTAGCTTCCCGAATCACTAATCGCGTCGTCGGTGCCCTGAAAAAAACGCTAAGCTGATGGCTTCGGCGTAATATTAGGCCGTACTCCGCGAGACTCCAATTACTTCTTGTACGGATATTAAAGTGTCCAGAAGAACTATGAGAAGCGACTTGGCCAATACTGTAATCTTGCATATCTTTATCATACGTCATACGTCATGCCACCTGACCTATGTTCCGTGCCGCACCCTGCGGTAACAACGCGGTTCAATGTTCATGTGGATCCCTATTGCTCTGTCGGCATCTGCGGCTGTGGAGCCTGTGGCCGGCCTGGATAGTACTAGACTACGGCTAGCCCCTAGTCCCCAGGCCCCAGGCTCCGGTGAAGCGGAAAACTGCGACAAACAATTCTGATATCTACGTCCACATACGTCCACATATATCTTTCGCTCTATTGCTAGCGCAAGGAGCAAGGATATCCCGACTGCAATGTCAGCGGTGAGTTTGCTTACAGATTTGCCAAAACAAGAAACGAGGATATCATGGTGATCAGGTTTGATTTGGCCTTGTCTGGGCTGTGAACAGAAGGCTGGCGATGGCACCTGGGGTCTGATGAGAACGGCTACTAGTGCTGGTAGATGCCTGTCAAGGTTGAAGGTTGTTGTCTCGGCAAGTCCTGGTCTGCGATCGGGAGGTGAGTGTGAGTGGACAAGCCGCTAAATCAGCCACTATACTGATCATGATGCCAAGTCAAATAGAAGTTGCTAGCCGGAGCAATATTGTGTGGCGCAAAGGTGCTATGTCATTTCTACTAACTCTGACACTGCCAAAACAGATCACTCAACTCACCACTACCTACCAACACGGCTCTGAATGCAAATTTTAGCGTACATTCAAACTCGCCGCGATCCTGCAGTCGACACGTTGCTGACGCAATGCCACTATCATAGATCAGCCATATCCCTTCTCTTAGACATACCGACAACTAGAGATTATTACCAATTCACGCGGACACGCGCTTGTTGTCGGAAGCGCTACGGAAAAAATGAGACCTAGATTTACTTTTGGGGTTACGTGCGTCCTCGGAAAGTCAGCGGAAATGGCACCCAGCTTCGTTTTGCAAGACAGTTACAGCATTATATCTCACGTACATCGCGGGCACTATAATGATAGGCACTCAGACGATAAACGCGGCTGCCAGTTCGTGCCACCCACTGGAAGGCGTGGTCAAAGATCTACATCCCAGACACTTCCCGAATTCCGAATTCATATTCATCTTCACGTTCAGCATGGAGACAACGAGTAAGACGTCAAGATATTATATCTATCAGAGATAAGCTTGTCGCCGCAAGGTACCACTACTACTACTTTATCTGGCTCGCGGTAGGAGCGAGGTGATCGATACATGACATGCAACGTGATAAATGCATGCGTAAAGATGGCAGTGTGCCTGAAGATATCTGAGTTTGCTGAGGGCGCGGCAATACGTACTCTGCGTGCGCTACGCGCTACCCTTCTCGACGAAGCCGTTGCTTGCCCCCTGCATACCTTAAATTCGACACTTTGCACAGGGGATCGGGACCCCTGAAGTCTTGGACGGATGGCCTCATAAAGCGCGACATCTGACCAACGATGAGGACGCTGCAGTCATGTTCCGAATCAATTTCAATTCTCCGGAGGTAGTGTAATTCTTATTTCATGAAGGTACTACAGTACTAGACGCGAATTTAAGTTACCCACACGCACATACAAGTACAAGTACACGGACACGTCCAAATCGGTTGAGTCCTCTACCAAAAGGAGGGCGATGTCGGGAAGACGGACATCACGACATCCAATTTCCCCCGCGGGAATAGGTCGCCCGCGGCCAACTTGCGGTAGGCCCGATCGACCACCGTCGGTCTGAAAGCCGTCGCAAACGTTCCATAACGTCGCGTGCGAGGAAGACCGTGCCCTTGTCTGCCTCGTCCAACACGCTCCGCTCGTCGAGCCACTCGAGTATCCGGATGTCCGACGGGTGGAGCACCGCCGGGTGTGAGTACCGGAAGATGGTGATGAATTCGTGCGCGTAGATCTGGACCTCGACCGCGCTGAGCGCGGAGTGACAGCTCTCGTGTGCAAGTGAGGCGCACGCTACGCGAAGCAATGGGGGACGCGTCAAAGGGGCGGAAAAGAGCAGAAGGGGACACAGCGGCTTACCCTGTACGAGACAGACATCACCCCGCACTTGAGCTAGCGCGAATTTTCGGGATGACAGTGCAAGGGGCGGTGATGGAGAGGAGGAGGAGGAAGAGGAGGGAGGCTGTGTCGCTTGCATTACAGTGGCCATGGGGTTGAGTATTATGCAAGGTGGGGGCGGTGACGGTGGCTTTAAATGGGGGGCTGGGACAGGAAGGGGTCCTGTGAGCGTTGACTCGAGGATATGTTTGTGGACACGAGACGTCTTATTTATGGAAAGATGGGAATAGCCTCAGGATGGGTGCCCGGGTGCCAGTGCGAACACGCGCTTAGGAGCACCGCACTTATCGAAAGAAGCATCCTATCATGACATCCACGCGTTTTCCACGCAGATGGAAAGCTGAAGAACAGGCTTAGTGATCAGTGATCAGACAAGCAGACGCTAACCCAAAGGGCAGCCTTAGACCTCAGACCTTAGATATGTGTTAGATGGCCGAGCCAAGAGTGTCGACATGATCTCGGCATCGGAAGGAGCGTATTCGGCACTTGGCCCGATGATGCCCGACGGGACAGGACACCCATGGGGCACTTGCGTCAGGTCGTCCGTCATTTGACGCCATCCGATCAACTCCCATTTCAAATCGCCCCGAGCCAGTTGACCAGTTCCAGTGGAGTTCACAGCTCACGCACATACACTCCCCGAGGATCACAATGTCTTTTGAGGACGGTGATCACAAATAAGAGATCGCGTCTATCTCTAAAAGAAAGGATGTGAAGCCAGCGTGAAAACGGTTTACGCCTCGCGATGAAGAATGCCGAAATTGAGACGGCGTAGTCGAGCGTTTGTGCTATGCCCTTTACAGTTGTGTACATGCAATATAAGTAGCCTATGATCGATGGTTGATTGCGCAATGCAACACGCGCTGAATGAATAGCTGATAGCTTTCAGATAACTTACACGCCGCATGCCTCGAGCTAATTCCGTGCCTTGTCACTAAAGCAGGTACAGTTACGGCCGCGTGCTCAACTGCAATGCCAATCAGACACGCTGGGTGCAAAGTGAGGCGTCTTGTATCCCGATTTCTCCTTTTGTTTCCGAGAAGCAGGACAGTCCTGGTCGCCACTGGCGCAAAAAGCACTATCTATGTGAATGCCGCGGCCTGATATAGCCGAAGAACGGCAGCGCGATGGAGACAGAGATGAACTGGGCATTGCCCGGCGGCGTCCGGGCAGTGCAATATTATGTAGGCCATGGAGCCTGCCGCTGTGAGTGCCATTCCCTCGTGCTTCGGGCATGGCGAGTGTCTGCAGTCATACGACAATCAAAATATCAACACGCTCGCGCCATGCATGACACGTTCCCCGAGAAATTCATCATTCATCGCGATGGGGCCCGACTGGGACAGACGCTCGGGCGGGGAGAAGAGATGGGTCACGAGACTCGCCTTGAATCCCGCGGCCTTCTCCACACCACAGCCAGAAGGACATACAGAATCATGCAATCATGCCTTATCGAAATGGAAGACGTCCTGCAATACGACCCATACAGAAGCGTTGCTGTTGCAATACAGCTCTTGATGGGATTACAAAACAACCACGAGGGCCTTAAGACCATCATACAGCTTTGCAAAAGAAACCACAACCACAAATTCAACTTCCATCCTCGAATTCCACTCCTAGGTGGGCCCTTGCTGACGTGTATGGGCAGAAATCGGTTAGGTCAGGCGGTTATCCTTCAGCTTCGCTTTGTGATCTCTCATCACATCGCGCCTAAAGTCCGGAAAAAGGCATCTCAGCGAGCGATGGTGCCAGATGACCGGGCTGGCAGTACTGTATCCGTCGGAATGAGATACCCTACGTCTTCTGGAAGATACTTAGGCATCCTACATCTAAAGCAAGAAAATGAGTGGATATGTCGAAACTAGAGAAGCGACCTCACACGAGCAATGCCGTAATGGCCCAACAACAGAAGAACAACATTAAGGGCTGCACTGACAACAGCCCCACCAGCAAGTCCGAACTGTCAAAGTAAGTCGAAATCGTGCCACTGTTGTCCTCCGAGGACAGCTGCAAGTATGAAATTTGCATAATGCCATGCAGCAATGAATGGAACACCCTATTCAGGGCCTGGATGGACCTTCGAAATGGGTATTAGCGCACAGCTCAGGTGGTTACACACTGTACTGGAGTCATGCTTCCATCATAGGAAGTAGTGCAGACAGAACAACTAACTGTTCAACTAGTGCGAGAGTCGTGGGTACTTTGGTGAATCACGTCCAGGTTGCGCCACACTTGTAACTGGCCCACCCAATTAATAGCCTCCGGGCCAATCCAGCAGGACCCCGGCGACGTCGAAACCGATCCCCAATATGAGCCTGTGCCGTGTCCATAGCAAAGTGAATCGAATATCAATATTGTTTCGGTCCGATCCTGCGAATATGGACGACTGTTTGGCGCGTAAGTTACGAAAATATCAGGACATGACGTTTTATCAAGACAGTCGCCATGGAATCCAAAGGAGGGTCTTAGCCGGTATAGGTCGTCCATTATCCCTTCATAAATTATGGGCAACAACTTGGCGTTCGTAGCAGACTCGTCGGGATCGAGGTCGTTGTCGTTGTCGAGCCCGAGTCGCGTGCGACCTATTTGTTTGTTCATGTTTGCCGCACCACTCAGTACCAGCGCTTGGCACTCGCCGTGGCGGCCGGGAGCTGGAGCTGCGTTTGCTTCCGAGCCAAGTTCCGAATTCACTTCACTTTCCACGCCCAGCATGAAGCGAGAGATTCGCGGTACCCATCCGGACCACCGCATGTAGCGCTTGTATGTCTCAGATGAACGAGGCATGATCGTATCCTCTACCCTTCTCGTAAGCTTTCATTTCGGGCTGCCAGTGTGTATTACAGCCGCATTCTCTTCGCGGCGGCGTTTGCTTACCCAAGATATTGGATCTAGCTGAACACGAATATCCAGTCAGTTGTTGTACAACTAATACTTACCAAAAGGTGCCAGCACAAAGCAGATGACCACTTCGGCGTGGCCGGCCACGGGATACCATGTTTTGCAATTGTGAATGGCGGGCGAATCAATGCGTGCCTGCTCACATCGGGTTCCTTAAAGTTCACCGCACGTTCCCCCAAGGTGATTACTTTATGGGGCTGTTCAATGCAATCTCAAACTCCGTGAACAAAACAGGCATATTATTGTCTCACCCTTGCTGTCTCCCTCCCCCCACCACTCCTTACCTCCAACCCCAGCCGCGAAACCCCGAGCTATGCCTGAGAAGTCCATTGGATACATCAGCCAGCTACTACCTCCTAAACCCACTTGGACTGCGGTCGATGTTCCTGACCAAACGGGGAAGACCGTCATCATCACAGGGGGTAATGGTGGCATAGGGAAAGAGACAGCACGAGTAACCCTTCTTTGCTCGTCCTATCACTGTCTTTCTCTGATTGGGAATGCTTACAGGTGTTGCTATCGAAGGGTGCGAAAGTGTATATTGCCACGCGTTCCGAGGAGAAGTCACAAAAAGCCATCGAAGAACTCAAGAAGGAAACAGAGAAGGAGTCCATATACTTCCTCAAGCTTGACCTGGCGGACCTTGTCTCCATCAAGGCAGCGGCTGAAGAATTCAGTGGCAAGGAATCCGAGCTCCATACAGTTTACAACAACGGGTATGCCTTGTGTTCTCCTCACCCCTAATTAAACACGCGCCTAAACTTGAATTAAGTGGCGTCATGTACACACCTATTGATCAGGTGACGAAACAGGGTTACGATATGCAATTTGGAACGAACGTTTTAGGTATGTGTAACGAGGTAATTTCACAAACCAACTTCACATCGTGCACCTGCAGGCCACTTCTATCTCATCAAGTTACTCCTTCCCATCCTCACAGCTACTTCGCGAAAGTGTTCTCCTGGAACTGTGCGAGTCGTCAATGTGAGCTCTATCGGCCACAACATGGGAGCACCGGATGTTATCCAGTGGTCCACCCTCGCAACCGGAAATGACTCATTGGCGCCACGCAACAAGCTTGGGACGACCAAGCTGTACGGCCAGAGTAAGATGGTAAAGATTTTGTCACCTCTTCTCTCCTTGACACCGCTTATTCTGACTGACTCGGCCCCATAGGGCAATATATTGTTCTCGAATGAGCTTGCTCGACGTTATGGCGGCGAAGGCATCGTGTCTATCTCTTTACACCCAGGAAGCATCAATACGGATCTCTCGCGTTACGCGGGTTCACTGGTACAGCGTTTGGGACGACTAGTGACATACTCCGTCTCATACGGTGCAATCACTTCTTTGTACGCTGGCACTGCCCCTCAAGCAGGTGAGCTCAATGGCAAGGTGAGTAATATTTGTGCCCAAAATTTGCCTCCGACATGCCGACTTACGTGATTCCAGTACCTGACAGCCTGGGCACGCCCCACTCTTCCGAATAAGAAGGCACTTAATCCTGAGCTAGAGAAGAAGCTATGGGAGTGGTGTGAAGAACAGGTCAAAGATATTTAGGCCGCAACCTGACTTGGACGCATCGTGTTCCGGACGCTAGTGTTTTGTCTACTTGGCTCTTATCTCCCCGTATGTAACTTTCTTTGGTGTTTCATCTCGTTAGTACGCGTTACTGGCTGTTCTTGAATTAATTGAGCGATGTCGTCACGTGATATCATTTCGTTTTACCACCCAAACTTACGTCTCCACAACAGTAGGTGGAGAGCCTCCACGTGAGTTGATTTAAGGCGAATATTTTTGGTCCTTGCTCCCCAAAAACGTAACAAGTAGCGGGTTAACTATACTTTCGTCACGCGATTTATACCGCTACACTGAAGGGTGTCGAGCCCAGAGAAAGATCAACAAATAATGACATCAAATGAAACAAGATGGCCTATTACATCGTCAAAAATTGTCTGATTCCCATTTGAGGACGAATGGCCAGGTCGCGCAGAGACACCATGTGTCGTGACACCAAACAGCTATCGCTGACTGTCAACGCTTGAGTGTCCATTGCGACAGTCGGTGTTCAAATGGTCACTACGTCGAGCAAACTTGAAACTATCATTCAATGCTGCATCTAAAACTCGAGCCCGCTGGCGACGCATGCGACCTGTTTGGCCGTGCCCGCCACCAACCGGTCCGTTCCATGAGCTACGAACTGGGCGGTGGCGGCGGTGCATGAGAGAGGAGAGTCGACAGAGCAGCGTGTTCCTGCGCATCTGCGCATAAGAGAGCCAGACTGGAATGGCACTGCCAACCAAAGCCAGGGGAAGACGAGAAGCGAAAGGTATGAAGAGACACTGACCGTGATGTGGGCAAGAAGCGGTGGAGAAGGACGAGACAGGAGCGCCTTTAATTTCGCACGACTGAATCTAGTCCCGGACATATTGATATTGACATGAGAAACGTAATTAGCTGCCCCGATAGTGGTAGACTTGACCAAATTCTGACAAGAGAATATTTAGAGACGATAACGAGTTTTTCTGGCCGATCCCGAATGAAAAGCTGACGTTTCTGGACATCAAGGTGTTGTTATGCAATGATACAAGATACAACAGGGAGGAGTACGTCAAGGCCGAGCCACTGTTGCGCCACCAGAAAGTCCGAGCTTTCCATGTAAACCAAATGTGTATTATTGATATCCTCCGGAATCGGGTGAAGGGCTTCGTCATGCCGATACGACTAGGCGAATCTCCCCAGTGTATGTCATTTAGAATAATGGCACATGCAACCCGGGAGGTTACGCGTCGACTGTCGAGTTGCTGCGGGGAGCGCACTGTGAGGAGAGGAGGATTTCCGCTAAGTCCGATATCGCCGATCTATTTGTCTATGTTTACAAAAGCGCAGCAGATTCTAGCGCCGAGAGCTTTGCGACAGCACAACGACCATATGCCAGGATAGTTGGTTTGGTAACCCATAAACATTTAATTATTCTTATCACCGAGAGCACTATGGGCTTTCAGTCATTACTTCTGCTGAGCTGTCCAGTATCCGCCGATAATTGATGCAATCAATGGTGCGTTGCTGCGGGCGGGAGACACCCGTAGTAACTTAATTAGGCACTCGTCTCGTCCAATCCCATTAAATAGGGGATTGCTTCCGCTTTCTGACACCTGTATTCCCTCCTTCAAGCTCTTGTATCCGTATCCACTGCCGAATATGTCTGGGGCTGAGCAGCGCATTGGGGTCTTCAGCCAACTGTTCCCTCCCAAGCCAACTTGGACTGCGGCAGACGTTCCTGATCAGACAGGAAAGGTTGTCATCATCACAGGGGGTAATAGTGGCATAGGGAAAGAGACAGCGCGAGCAAGTATTTCCTTCTCCACTGCGATGGCCTCTCACTGATTCGGAGGGCAGGTCTTACTATCAAAGGGTGCCAAAGTGTATATTGCCACGCGTTCCAGCGACAAGTCCCAAAGTGCAATCGAAGAGCTCAAGAAGGACACAGGAAATGACGCGATATTCTTTCTCAAGCTTGACCTAGCAGACCTCGTCTCAGTCAAGGCAGCCGTTGAAGACTTCATTGGCAAGGAGTCCGAGCTCCACACATTGTACAATAATGGGTATGCCTTGTGCTCTCCCGCGCAGCACGCGTCTAACCTTATGCAGTGGTGTCTATTCACCAACTGATCCTGTGACAAAGCAAGGTTACGAAATGATGTTTGGAACCAACGTTTTAGGTATGAACAGAGCTAGTTTTAGTTTTAAGACCAACAGCATGTCATACCACCTTCAGGCCACTTCTATCTCACCAAGTTACTCCTCCCTCTTCTCACGGCGACTGCCAAAAAGTCCTCTACTGGAACCGTGCGAGTCGTCAATTTGAGTTCTATCGGCCACTACAATGGAGCGCCAGAAGTTATCCGATGGTCCACGCTCGCCCCCGGAAAAGATTCATCTGAGCCACAGAAGAAGCTCGGGATGAACAGATTATATGGCCAGAGTAAGATGGTAAAGATAAAGACATGTTTCTTTTTCTCTGGCGCCTTTTTCTGATTCATCCCGCCACAGGGCAATATCTTGTTTTCAAATGAACTCGCTCGACGGTACGGCGGCGAAGGCATCGTGTCTATCTCGTTACACCCAGGAACCATCCAAACGGATCTCGCGCGAAGTGCGGGTACATTGGTTCAGCGTCTTGGGCGTCTTTTGCTTTATCCCGTCTCATATGGTGTGATCACTTCTTTGTACGCCGGCACTGCTCCTGCTGCAGGCGAACTTAATGGCAAGGTTGGTAATATTTGAACTATCCTATGGCGTGCCGAATTCAGAGTAAAATCCGTTTACAGTACCTAACTGTCTGGGCACGGCGCACGCTTCCGCATAAGCAGGCGCTTGATCCCGAGCTGGAGAAGAAGCTGTGGGAGTGGTGTGAAGAACAAGTCAAAGATATTTAGCTCACCATCTGCTTTTGCGCAACGTTTGCTTGATATCTGTGACACACGTTATCGAGGGCTGAATGTCAAGGATTACATGATGACGTTACAGTATTTCACTTTGCTTTGTAATGACGAAAGCGTTTAATGGCCGGTTCCGCGACATCAATCTGTGCAAAGTTTTCTGTTACAGCCATATCTCTGCCGAACGTCCAGTCCAGGCAATGCTCTAAGCATTGCACAACCCCACAGCCCACAGAAACAAGAGGCTCGAATGTGTACCTGAATATGTCTAGAGGCACACTTGTAGCCCCACGAGTACCGCAGCCTGTTGGGTACGCACCTGAAATGCGACTAGGCTCCCTTTCGATGTGGACTGGCACTGGCACTGGACTTCCAAGTCAGTCACGTCAATGTGTCACAAGTCAAATTTTGGACTTGTCGTTCATTGTGAGGAGTGTTATCGTCGCTGAGGACGACGGGACTGGCGAGTTGATGCGATAGCCATCATCCACCTAACATGTGGCAGACTAGGGACAGAGGAGTGCTAATCAAGGAATGTTCAGGTGCATCTCACTCTATGTTTTACCTCTCAGAATACACGCGAGACTTGAGGAATTCGCAAACGAACACCTCAACTCAGCGATCAGTCTGACGCCGGCCGTCTCGGACGAGCGAGTGTACACCTCGAGCTCGCGTTACATACCCCTTAGGTGGACTTGAGACTGGTCACTGAGTTGAGGAATTCCTGTTTGAATTCCTCAACTCAGCGAGCAGTCTCACTTCAAACATTCTGTTAGGAAGTCGATGCTCATTTGAAATTGCGGGTGCAAGGCTATGGGTTAGAGCTGAGGCCTGTCGCATTTTGCGATCTCGCGTCGGGTCGGCGAACCCATCGATGCCCATGCATCACTTCTTCACCTCCGGTTCTCTCTGGTCTATTACTCTGTAGATCATATCCTTTCGGCCGCCGTGGAATAAAGGGCATAATGAATCACCACCGTCACCACCACCACCCCCATGCTTTCTCCGTCAGGTCTCGCATTCACCTTGACCGTTGTCATCCCCTCCCTTCCTCCCACCCGGAAGTCTGGACAATGTCCAAGACGCAGATCGGCATTGTCATACATCTTGCCGCCTGAGCCTGTCTGGGGCACATCGAAAATATGCCAGATCAGACAGGGAAGATTCGTCACAGTTAGGAGGGAAACGGCGAAAGTAAACCTTGCTTGCTTATCCAATTGTGATTTTTCATTGACCGAGAGCAATCACGTGTTATCAAAGGATGCCGAAATGTGTATTGCTACTTGTGTATTGCTACTTGTGTATTGCTACTTGTTATTGGACGAGCTCAAGGAAGGGACTCCGTTTTCTTGCTCAACTTCGATCTATTGAGCCTTGCCATTAAGACTGCTGTTGAAGAATTCAGACGCAGAGACCGGACTTCAACTTCATACACTCTACACCAATGGGTAAACATCGGATACTTTCGTTCCACAAGGCACAAGGCGCGCCCGCAGATGCGTAGTGTGTGCATCAATCAAGAAACTCACAGCTCAAGCTGAGACATATGCCTGTAAACCACCCCTACCCTACCTACTAAATTACTTCTTCCGTCCAATTGTTTCGGGTAGGGCGGAGGGGACCAGAATCAGATAGTCAACAAACCCGCGCCATCTACGATTGAACTGATGCGCGCTAGAAGAGAAGCCTAGCTCAATCAGGTTGGTAAAAAGTTCATCTCTCTTCCCCTGTGTCCGATGCATTAGAAGTCTTTTCTAACGAGTTTGCTGGTCGGTACAATGGCTAAGGCATCGTGTTCATCTCCCTCAACCGAGGAATATATCAATCACGTCATGCAAGCTCACCTGCAAATCGTTCT
Source organism: Lactifluus echinatus (assembly GCA_003315975.1). Lineage (NCBI taxonomy): Eukaryota > Fungi > Basidiomycota > Agaricomycetes > Russulales > Russulaceae > Lactifluus > Lactifluus echinatus. Next base: position 11,626 of record QFEA01004388.1, read on the forward strand.
GTACAGTCCAGCTGTTCAAATACACATTGAAATTCGGACCCTTTACGTAATCACTTGCAGAGCCCGTCTAAGTTACTTTTCGGGAGGTGTTGTTCTATACTATACGGTCCTTGTCAAAGATAGTGGCCCTGCTGCTGACGGTGGTCGAACGGTCTGCCACTTGCATGACTGAGAATGGCCCCTGCTATGGTCTAAATTGCCTCTTTAATTTGTTCGAACTGCCTACGAGACGGGCGATTTTAATGGTAAAGGATCGCCCATCTCATCTCTCACAGTTTGGGCGCGCGTCAAAGTAGGCGCTTCAAGGCGCTTCAAGTTGTTGATCCCGACGCTACCTATTTCCTTGTCTGGAAATAGAGCGATACGCCCGGTCTAGTACCATGTGCTCTGCTTACATCCCTGACCCTGAAGCTTTGTAAATTTTCTGATTTTCTGATGAGTGGCCCCAAGATTTACAATCGGCGCCCTAAGAGAGGGGTTGTTGGGCTCACTTTATTCCACCATGAGACGTGAAGTGGTTGTCCGTCTCCCGTCTCCGTCTTCTCAGGAAGCTGCCACACGCCGCTCCTATCCGCCAACTCCAATGTGTCGTGGTGCCGCTCACCGCCGACAATTTCAAAAATTTCATATATCATATCATAGTTTGTTTGTACATGTACTATACTAATAGACCGATCAGACAACCGCATGGCTTACTATACGCCCAACGCGCACACATCGGCCTCAAGGCTCAAGCTCAAGCGCTCAAGGCCTGTTGGCTCCAATTGATTGACGGTCGGGTGTTTGTGCGGAAGGAACGAACTTTGTCAGCCCCTTTATCTTCAAGGGCCGCACGTTCCCGCGCAATGGTCGCGGTCCACACCGTTCGCACGCGCTGTGAAGGCTCATCTCCGCGTGCATGCCGCGTGGCCTACATTATCCGACTGTGACCAAAAGCTGCGCCCGGACCTGGCATGTCGACCTCGCCTGCCACTCGTATCTATGACGGAGATCTCAGATAACTCAACGCGGCAAAGCGCAGGGCTGGTATCATTCCCATGCGTATAACCACTTTTCTAACCTTAGGGGGAAAGGGGAGGGCCATGTGATCGTTCTTACCTTACCTTTGTCGGTAAGCGATCCCGGACGGCGTGCCCTAGTGACTGGCTTGTAGGATTCACGGTCCGGCTTGTCAGTCAAGATACAGCTATGTGATTTCAAACACAGGAATACAGTAAGTGGGCTACATGGCACTTCAAAATAACGTTTCTACTAGATTGCTACATGATTTCTGAACGACAGAGGGGACAGCTTGAGGAATGACTTGTGTTGAACCACTGATGCACCATTTAAATGAGGCGCTTTTCCAGAATGTGTCATCGCGCACCTTGTACAGACATGAGGCATGGAAACGGTTTTTACACGTCTTACATGGTTTTTTGGGGAGAGAACTATCGGAAACGCTGATAATGCTGTATGACTGCTAAATCTCTCGTTCGGCATTAACGAGAAAAGGGAAGCGCATACGAGTAGCAGATTGGACACTCTGTCTGACCTTCAAAATGTAACGTCACATTCTTCTTGAAAAGACTGATCGCATCAAGAAGGCGCCCGTTCTGACAAAGTGCAATGTTCGGGCGACCGATGGCCACGATTATAACACACACATACCTGAGACCAAACGATTTGCTGTACACCCAGAAGCCAGCCTCGCCAACGATTCTCGGGAACGCCGATTCTTTTCGAGTCCTTCACTGTGACCTGTTGCAACGGCCAGTCATTTGGGATCTTCAAGGTCAGCTCTAGCTGATGCTCATCGACATTGTATGCTGCTGTGATTTCATTGACAGCACTGGCAACTTTGACCGTCAGGTTTTCAGCGTTGAGTTCATCGAGACTCTCTGGACTTTTCAAGTGGGACAGCTCCGTATCGATGATGACGGGAGAAAAGTGTGTCGCAGTATATGTCGTCATAGCCGTGAAAAGGTTCTTGTCCTTGCAATCGACTAGCCACGAACGCACGAGAGAAGGTATAATGAGGAGAGCTCGATAGTAGACATGAGCAGCAAAGAGCCGGATGCTCAGAGGGTGGTCCGGGTCGTATACTGATGAATTCATGAGTTTGGTCTCGGCAAAATATTCCATCAACTTACCTTCGACATAAAACTGGTCTATCGACCAAATGTCCAACTTGACGGCCTTGCCAACACCCCCGTAGATTTGAAGTAAGTTAAGAACCAAGGGAATAAGATGCGTGGAGACTAATTCAAGTTCTTGTAAATGTTCCGAATATCCAGATTTGACCTTCATAGACTGCAACAATGGCTCGGACTATTGACACGGGAATAAAAGGACAAGAACTCACGGCATTCGTGTACAAGTCCAGGACGATCATCCAGCAAAGCAGTGAGCCAAACGTTCGCTGTGACGGAATGATTGAGAATTGGTGACAAGTTCAGTTACATTTAGACGCACACAGCTCGGATCTTCCTCGACATCTATAATATCAAGGGATCGTCGAACTAACGATACCAGCTCCAACGGCAGCAGGGACTTGACAATGGACTCGGTATCCACACCAGCTTCAATTACAAGATGCTCTGTACGCTTGTGAGCGGCCTCCCGTAATAGCTCATAGGCCATCTTCTGAACATTTGCACATGAGTCGAAAAGGAGATGTGACATCTATACGGGAAAAATAGAAATGGTCGGTATACGGATCGTTAAGATACTTAACATATTCACCTTAGATAAAGTGGTGTGATCCATCAAGGAAGGTGGTAAGTGTTGTACGACAGATAGAGCAGACTCGCGGCACATGGCTCGAGGTGTTGATGACGGCGCAGACTCTGAAGAAAAGGTGACAAAAATTTCACATGAATACATGGGCACTTACTTGACTCGGATGCGACAATATCCCTCAATAAGGTGAGAGCTGTGGTCTCGTGCTGCTTCCACTCTGCAAGTAACGCCTTGTTATAAAGGGCTTGATCTTGTATCACTTGAATGAGCCGGATAGTCCTCCATAGAACTGTCAGCGTCGTATCGTCTTCAAACGATGCATTCTGTAAATACGGCATGAGGGATACTTGTAAATGCGATTTCGACTTGGCTCGCCTCAAGATTATTTTCAATCAAGTCAAAAATGAAATCCCAGTGTGATCCAGAGATATTTTGCAAGATCGGAACCAGGTGAAAGAATACGTTCGTAATCTCGCTCTCGACATCCTCGTCGATATCTTCATCCGACGTGACCCACGCTTGGCATGCCTTCGCAAAGTTAACCGCACGAAGTTGTGGTAAGAACACCACGTCCGAGTCAGGATCCGGCGCCGTGGCGGCGAGGCGACGCAACAAAAGAAGGCCGTCCGAGTTGGCTTTGCGTGCGGAGATGCCTAGAATTCCAGCTGCTAGCTCATTGCGGTATCGATCGAGACGAGGAGGTTCGAAACCAGACTGAGTAACGCAGAGCACGATTGCAAGGGAGGTCTCCGGGCCTTCGGGTCACATACAGGTCAAGAATATCGTCGCAGTAATTGGGATAGACTCACAGCTCGTTTCTAGCCTGCGGGCTAGCAGCAGCCACTGGTCAGTTTCTTCTCTCGAGGCGTCACGTAAAACATGCTGCAGAACGATGTAGAGTATCCGAGCGTGTAAACTGTCGTCCTCATCTTGCGCATGCCTGATTAAATCAACAGTAAAAGTCGCAAGATCGCCCAACGAATTGTCATGCTTTCCGCCCAGCAAGGACGCAACCGCACCAATGTACCAGCTATCTTCCCCAGCAGCTGTCGTGAGGAGATACGCAGTTAGCTGTTGCACCTTGACGATAATGTCGCGTAATACGTCCTTTGTCACAGTCCGGGAAAATGCTGGATTCGGCAAGGCCGGCACTTGGAGAAGTTCTTCCGCATAGATTGATAGAGAAACGAAATGCCGGAGCACCCACAGATTGGCTCGTGCTAGGCCCCGGTTCTCTGTATGACTGTATAACAATGCTACGACGCCACGTGCATATACGCCGAGTCCCTGTTGATCTGCTTCGCAATCAGGTCCTTCCGCGACATCAAACGACGATGGTGGCGGAATGAGAGGGTGAAGTATGGCCAGACTTGGAATTGCCGGTTCTAGCCGAAGATGGCAGAGCAAATCATCCAGGTATCTGCTCGTAGGAAGCATGTCATCCAGCCCGGCAAGCAGTTTGTCAACTCCACCATCTGATGCGGCGTGCAGGATATCCAGAGGGCTTGTTTTGTTCTTGAGTGAGCGTCACGTGAATGTCAGGGGGGATACTCGTGTCTTACCTTACAAGAATTGAAGTGTGGAAGATAGCGTCTTGTAGGCGTGCGCAGATCGCAGCGCCTACCTGCTTTTGCAAGCCCTCAGACGCGCTTGTGAACCAAGATGTCCAGATCTTTTGCGAGACCGGGAGACTAGATTGCGGCAGAACCTTTGGAAGCAGGAATGCCAGAGCGAAGATGTCAGGAAGGAGTGAGAGGGCAAGGTCCTCTTGAAGAGCAAGCGCAGGCCGATTGTCGAGACAAACGGCAATGACATCGACCAGTACGTCCAACTTGATCGCCTCTTCCTCTTCTCCATGAAGGATACGCGAAAGTTCCTCGCCAAAGGTACCAACCACCTGTTGAAACAATACGTTGAACGATGCATCCGTCACGAAGAAGCCTTCGTATTTTATCAGACACATTAAACAAGGATATGCTTGAGCGCACCTGAGCACCGGATGACACGAAGAAGTAGGGGCAGTGCATCTGGATTGCTAGATTCCAAGGCATCGGTAAATATAACGCTGATCATTCTGTCCAATTCTTGCTGAGCTGGCTTCAAGTGTTTTGGAAGAGCCCGTCTTTCGGCTGCATCTAAGAGGGGTGGAAGAACAGTATAAATGGGTTGGGATGGTAGAGATCCGAGAAGGGTGCGCCAGAGTTCGAGCGTAATCGCCTCGTCACCGCGGCGGGAGAAATACGTCGTCAAAAGGCTGGGCGAAACGCTCAGTATCTTGTTGACATGCTCGAAAATTGTCGCATCCAACGTCTAGGACAATAGATATCGATATAAAGCACAGGCTATCAGCGAAGGGTCGTCCTACCTCGGCTTGGCCAATCCCAACAAAAAGATTGCTTCCAAAAGTATTGATCATGTCGAGCAATACATTGAGTTCGCAGTGGGTGCCTTCGTCCTGTGTTCCCGAAAGAAGAGCATTCCGACCGTGGGAGAGTACTTCTTCCACGACTCTTTGAAAGAGTTCATCGGCAACCGAACGAGGATGAGTTCCCTCCACAAAAACCGCACGGAAAACTTTGAGTAAGGAGAAGAGTAACTGCGTGTTCGGCGCATCCACAGGATCAGAAAACACCTTCATCTGAGGAGCGAGGGCACCCCAAGCTGCGTCAAACAGACCTACACGGAGCGAACTGTTTAGCACGCGTTATGAAGGACGGAAGAGACCCGAATACCTGTGTCAATCTCGTTCAACCTTGCCAAGCTCTTCACGACCAGTTCTCCTGCGACTCCTTCCTCGACTCTTAACCTCCTCGATGCGATTTCCTCCCACAGCCTCATATACTGTATACGCACAAGTGACCTTTCCGTATCCGCGCTATATACACTGTCGCCAGCGTCTTCACGGGTGCTGCGCACGCGCCGCGTCACGAAGGCAGTGCACTCGAGTAACGCAGTAAGAAATGCGGCAGACTTGGCTGCACGGTCAAGGGCACTAAGCGCGCGTCCATCGATAGCGGCCCAAAAGGAGGAGAAGAACGGACTAGCGGGGATGTCGGACTCCGAATGTAGTAGGATCTGTCAGGGTAGAGGTCAACGCCGAAGATATCGAATTGGTGCGATTAGAACGAACATGTGATGGAATCGAGGAGAGTATGACAAGGACGGCTGGGTAGCCCTGCAGCGGAGAACCACCGCAGCCAAGCTCCAGAAACTGCAAAAAGTCCGCGAAAGCGGGCGATCGCGCATCTCTGACCATGGGACCAGAAGTAACTTCTTCCCATGTTTCCTCTTCTGCATCGGAACCATCGTCTTCTTCGTCAGAATCGCCCTCGCTTGCCTTGCGGAGATCAAAAGTAGTGTCGATCTCCCAGGCGCGTGGGTATTCTACAATGCCGTGAGCATTATGACGATGACAAAAACCAAGGTAGCATCGCACCTCTGAGAAATTTGAGCCACGGCCGCCACATTGTTCCTCTGACTTGCGCGCTTGGTTCCGCAAATGAGGAGCGCAAAACCGCCACGCTGAGTATCGGGATCAAACTAGCTATTATGCCTATATATCCCCGCCTATTCTGTTAACTAGGAGAAGCACAATAGAAGGCAACATACCCGGCCAATTCTCCAATAACGTGAGAAGCATTGCCCACGCATAACTCCGAACAAGAGGTTGTGCATATCCGAAGCTTTCAACGTCCGCGAATGGACACGTCTGCGCATGATGAAGAGAACTCCACAACCGCACATCGGAAAGAACGACTAAGAGATCATCGAGTGACTTGTGGCTAGGCATCCGAGAGCGAATATCTAACGTACAAATCTCCCTTCAGAAAGCGGCCACGAGGACGAGCACAGCCGATCGACGCACCTAAGATCCATTGTAGCACGCCCAAAGCGCCGATTCGCAACCGCGCCTTCCGGTCGGTCTCGCTCTCCTCCTCGCTCTCAGGCTTGGTCCGCGCGGACGACTCATTTTCCGTTCTCCGCGCCTGTGCCGCCACAGCGGGCGTCGGGGCCGGTCTGCCACGCATCGTCCTCGGCACGACGACATCGACGGGCACCTGCACCGGGTTCAAGTACGCATGGAGCGCAAGCGGGTCGAGTAGCGCGCGCTGCACAAATGCGAGCAGACCGGCCGTCTGTGCGGCGTCCAGCACGAGAATCCCCTTCTCCCTCGCTGATTTCTCCTTCTCTGAGGCAATCATGGCATCATATGGGGAGCCGTCGCCGCTGTTGAAGGAGACATATGCATACCAGGCCCGCTGTGCGACGAGCGCGACTTGCCGTTCGGCGTCGCGCGTGGCCATGCACCAGCTACCGATGATAGATTCTACCTGCTCCGCAGACGCGACTTCGCGGATGTAGAAAAACATCTGTAGGCGGAGCGATTCCGCGCGCAGGATCTCGGCGTGGACGGTCAGCGCGAGGGCGCGCAGCCGGCGGGCGGGATGCAGGAAAAGCGTGGGCACATGGTGCATCTGTCAATAGCGAAAAAGAGCTCGGCATAGCACACGCGGGAGGTGGTTCGTCGCACGTACCCAGACTGGTAATGAGAGAGTGAGCGCTTCAAGACGCATATAACTGCCTCCGTCTTGATCACGGCCATCATCGCCATCATCAACATCATCACTCAGAAGGGCGTGTGCGCCATCGATCCACACCGCGCGCAACTCCTCGAGCGCCTTGCACTTCGTCACCATGTCCTTTTTATTCAGCGCGCGCAATACGACGAGCAGTTCGGCAGGGAGGTACTGCGCAAGCCCAAGAGCGTCGATTGGGTCCTGCTGCACGGGTTGCGGCTTGATAGGTGGGACATATGCCTTCTTACGGGGCGGCTCCTTGATCTTGCCCTTGTCCTTGCCCTTGGGCTTTCTTTCTTTAGGCAGGCTCGGTGCATCAGTGGGGGGAGTATCCTTGCTAGCAGTCTTTCGTGCGTGCTTCTTGCGCGTGGCGGAAGACGCGGAGGATTTTGATCCACCCTTCGCCATAATATTGTGTTTGGAAAACAATTACGGATGATTAAGTATAAGTTGGTGGACGCGGTGGTCAAGGGCGTCCTAGTCATCATCGTCATCTCTTCTCGGCGCTGAGTAAGCAGCAGCTCAACCCTCCAGCGGCAAAGGCATCGATAAAACAAACACGCTAATTCGTGGCGTCATATAATTGGCGTCAATTCGTGCAGCAATGTACGGCATAAGAGGATGAACGAGATGTGTCATATATATGAACAAGATGATTTTCATGTGAATGCACAACCCACATTCGTGGGAGAGTGGTATATACTGTCAGACCAAAAACATGACGGCAAGCGATTCAGTACAGAGGCAAGACCTTCCACGGAGAGTGTAGCTTCAGCTATCATATATGATCAGAAACTTATCAGGCGAGTCTCACGGAACGTAGATTCTGTCGTAGTACAATATCTCGGACTAGGAGTCGATCAGCGAAAATTCACGCAAAGCTGGTTTAGACGAGTCTTACCACTCGCAAGGATACCAGCCGTTGTCGTAGTTTCCTGCAGATTCATCAGGCAGCGTTATACAGACGATCGAGGAAGATTCTCACCGTGACAGATGTACAGTAGCCGTAAAACTTTCTGGGAGCAGGGGAATACGTTCTTTGTATGGCACTGAATTTTCCGCGGAAGTCTGGTGTTACCGAGAGAATCAATGATAACGACGGGTTAAAGGAAGCAAAGAAATATACATTTCGAGGCAGTCTCCATATCATTTGCGCGATCATCGTAGCTCTTGACGTATCGCGCGAGTCGAATGCCGGACTCAAGCTTGCGTTGAAGGATGTCGCACTTGTTTAGGAATAGCACGAGATCGACCTTGGCCAGCAATTTGTTCTGGCAAAGCCCCTTCCACAAGAGTACAGAGTCCTCCTGCAATCGCGTTTCACATTATTAAACCGCAGATGTCGACTATGATGAAATAGCATACTAATCGGTTCACTTTGGGGTCTTCTGTCAGGACTTGATCGAACGCCGAGATGGGCGCTAGGAAAATGATCGCATCCACTGCGAGTTTTGTCAATATAAAACGCAGACTTCACCTCTCAGACAACGCACGTACCATTATCGAAGAATGGAACCCATGTCGCTACGCCAGCAGCCGCGCGGAAGGAATGGAACAGGTAAGATAAATCACGACAACAGATGGAATATTAGCAGCTACATACGCCGCTATAGATGGACCGTTAGCAGCGTTGTCCGCGGACTGGACTAGAAGACAAGCATGCGTACTTGGAATCGTGATCCACCCACGTCTACAATTCGCCACTGTGCTCCCCGCTGATCTCCGGCTTCCATTTCGAACTTGTATTCCGAAACGCCGATTGTTTTTAATCTCGCTTTTAGCACGTCATCTGCCTAATCGCGTCAATCAAAATGGAATGCGATCCAAGATAGGCATCGTGCTCCGCACCGTCCGTAGGGACGTAGTCGTACCCGGTTACCCGGTCTAAATCGTTCAGGAAACTGCAACAAAGACAAGAAACTCTATCAGTTTCACCGAGCGGTGACTGTTGTGATGACGGCACCGAGTGTGGATTGGGTCCGAGAGAAGGAATCGGAATGGAAAACACTCACAAGCCGCTCTCTTCCTCAGGCCGTACGCGCCGGAGTGCCAAGATTTCACGCACGCGCATGCTTTCCCACAGTCGTATCAGATCAAAGCGACACTCGAACAATGCCCGCTGGGTCTCATCAGCCGTCTCCGCCGCAAGGGCAGTTGCAGGGCGCGTCCCTGCGCCACCGGAGCGCCACCTACCGGGCCGCACAAAGACCTCTTTGGCGAGACCAAACGCAGATATGGGTGAGCCTGCCAGACCCATTCCAAGGTCAGCAGGCTCGTCCTCGGATGGTGGCACAAGGCGCGCCTTGAGTATAGCTTCGATGCGCTGAAGAGGCGCAAGGCGCTGCGCGATCTCATCGAGTTCCGCATCTTGACGAGCGTCTTCCTCGGAATATATGTCGGAGGTGAGCGAGTACATAGCCAGGTCCCCGGTCGCCCCGTCGTCATAATAATCATCGAAGTCGGACACTGTGTCTGCGCGGGCCTTGCCTTTGCCTTTGCCGTCCGTCCGTACAGATGGAACCTGCGAACGGGAATCCCAACGCGGACCGGAGAGGCTGTGTGCGCGGGTGCGGAACACCTGCCGGCGATGAGTGGAAATTGTTGCGAGGATGGTGTGGACTGAGCGGATAACGTTCAATTGGATGATCACGCGCCAATGTATTCGTTCTTCGCGGAATGCTGAAGGCGTGTAGATACGCTGAAACTCTAAGCATGCGAGGGTCAGAGAGGCGCACGAGTCCACGAGAGGACGACACTCACGGCGCAGCGTGGTGGATTTGCCTGGGGTAGAGTAAGCGACGGAGGTCACGACCAATATATGACACACCAGATTCGCTTTGGCCTAGGAGGAGTACACGGATAATTTTGGTTTTCTTATTGACTTGACGTTCGAGACGGATAGACTCGTCGATAGCCTGAGACACACGTAGAGCCTCTTCCTCACGGGCGACGCGGATTGCTCTAGCCTCAGACGACTCATCTGGCGGAGGACGGAGAACGGAAGCGAGGGGGTCATCGTCTTCGTTACGGGGGCGCATGAGATGAATGTAGGGAGAGGTAGCAGAGGACGAAAGATAGCCGTAAAGATGGAAAGCAGCGGTATATCTGGGAGTCAGGGACGACCCAAACGGCGGGCCGAAATAAAAAGGACAGTAAGTTACGCGGGATGCAAATTTGGGTTCGCAGTTCCCAAGGACGACCCCTGGTCAGATCGCCGCTCATTATTGTATCAAAAAGTTAGACATTAAAAGTATCAGTTTATAATAAATCCCCTAAACAATTGCTTCCGGCGGCGGACCACACTATGGACAGGTGATGGTACACTTCCATATTTGGATATACAACCATCGTGCCTGATCGAAATCGCCAACCCTTCGGACATCGACAGATGTCCAGGCACCGAAGAACCAACACCGACCCACACTGACTGCTCTCTACTATCGCTAGTCGCTACCCAAGCCCCGCAGTGGATAGGACTGGTGAGAACAGTGAAGACGACATCCTCTCTTCACTGTTCGCAGCCTCGGGCATTCTAGATCTCCGAGCATGCCATGGTCTCTTCTCTTCGCTACTCTGCATGCCGCCCCACGCCCCAACTTTTGATTAGATTATTAAGGGTAGGGTACACGGGATTTGCGCACGCTATACACCCTCTACCCCATGAATCTATTTTCAACTGCACTCCTACCTACTTATTACCAAGTAGGATATCAGCTTGCGTTTGGAAAAAGCCAGTTCCCCTGATCGTCCTCCTTGCGCCTATGCGGCCGTGGGGCTCGTCATGCTGAAGGCAATGTAACTCTTGACCACAGGGACGAATGTGGGAGTTTTGCTCCATGCGGTATCCCGTCCAACAGGTACCGGGATCACTTGAGTCCAAACCTCGGACCTGCGGACCCGGCCTGCAGGCAGCGGCGACTCCGAAAAGAGGCTTCTAGAAAAATCAAAGACAAAATCAGATACGGTGCGGATAACTCGGCGCTGCTTAACCCGGTGCTATCGCGTATCCACGGACACCATACACGGTATCCATTCATATGTTCATGCACACATGAACACATATCAATGTTCAACCACCTGCGTCATCTGTACCCTCATTCTTGAAAACTTCGTTCGGCGTGCGAGCCAGAGCCAGGCACAAACAACCTTATTGGCCCCAACTCAACGCATCACTTTTCTAGCTAACTTATGTCCCTTGCTTCCTGCTCCGGTCACCGCCGCCGGACCCTATACACTGGATTGCGGGCGTCTCCGGTTCTTTTACGGAAATTACACGAAGTTAGGGTAAACAAAGAAGAAAACGCCAGGGACATTTACTGCACTGCATTCTCGCGCGCGCCTTATGATGACTCACATGGGTCATGTTGCCTGCGCTGGCGCAGCGCTGACACTACAGTAAGGCACATACTGGAGCTAGCTGCTTTGCTGCATTTTAACAGCTATACTCACGTATACTGGGTTGCCGTTGTGTGTGTATACGGTACGTCAGCTTTTTAGCATCATGCATTATGTACAGTAGCCATCACAGGTGATCGTACACACTCACGATTTTTGATCATGTCACCACGTAACTTTATCTACACATCGGAGTGTGAACGCCGATAGGCGCGCAACGTAGCTAAACAAAGGGTATCTATACGAGTTCGGCTTCTACAGATGAATGAAACGTGCCCACTTATCTCACAACAACCCCATGTGTAAATTCATTGACGGCCTGAAGTATGCAAAGTGCTGTAATATATGATATGGTTACAGGCGCCTCATCACCGCGGGTACCTACCAAAGATGTTTTTAGAGGGGTCGGGTCAGAGTCTCCGCGCAATTTGGTCGCGCGTGTGCGTCGCGGGAGAACTCGAAGGACAATATTAATGTTCACGTACGTATGTTTCAGCAAATAACTAGAGAAATCATCCACGGACACATCAACAATTCATCCATCTATGACATGGTGACATGTTGCGCCTAAACGTGTCCATCATTAATTGCACGCGTGTGCGTGTTTCAGATCAGCTTTTCTGGCCGGGTTTCGGCTTTGACCGAGTCCCGAGCCTGCATGTTCTTCCATTGGTTGGGGAAAACCATCCCTCATAGCGGCAGTTCCGGGCGCGTCGGTTCAATACGCGCTGTCACTGACAACCGAAATAAGCTCGAGATCCTCGTCTCGCATCTTCCCGCAAAGCAACATGGACCGCTCGGCGTCAATCGCAACGCCATGCGATAAAGTACGTGGAATTGTTATAAATCGGAACATGCCTTGAGCCGATGCATGAACATCTTACTCTAATACACTTCGCGCGTCGTATGGGGAGAGCTTCTTCGCCAGGCACAATGGGTACACTATACGCACGCGCAAAGAAAAACTTTTTTTTTTTTGCATTGCAGCAAGGCCGAGCAAGCTGATGAATGTTCCCGGGACATAAATGGAATCCGGCGTTGACTGTCAAACTAGTATGGGTATGGTAAGTGCTGCCAGTCCAGCTCAGCGAACGCTTGCCCTCCTCATCTGGTTATGTACTCGGAGAGATCCGCTCCCTTGCGCTCGCGTCGGATAAGAGACAACCGCGCTTAGTATATGTGGATGTGTGGAACGAACCTAGATAGACCTTTAAACAACCGCCCGGGCCATAATGAAGTACCCACTTCCCGCGGGAATCTGGTCGACGGAGCCTTCTGTTAAGACATTAGTCAATAATTCACGGGAGAGTCATCTTGATAAATATTGCCATTACATGATACGCCGCCGCCACCCTCGGATTTGCTCTTGCATTTATGAATACAACGAACAAGTGCGACTGCTGCCCCACCGCAGGAAGATGGCATCGCAATACCCTACTCAATCCCACGTCGTCACCAGGCATCTGAATCTTATAATTGGCTGCCAGCCGAATCTAAGACGATCAGGAGTACATCAGCATGAGCACGACGTGATCTAGCCAACATCGATCGAGTCGATCGAGTCTTACGCTGGTCCGTGCTATGAAAACTGTCACCTGTCTGAATAAACTAGAATGGGGAGGTGCAGGGGTCGGTCTCTGATCAAGACGACCGGGTGCAGAATTGTCACTTTGATACCCTCTGGATAGTTTAGGTTTGATGGACGTGCCTCGCCCTCTCCCTCAGGAACATGGCTGTGTGTATCAATGGGTAGTAGAGAAACAGGGGAATGGGTTGTGGTTGGTGAATCAAAGGAGGTGATGTAACAACAAAGTTGTAGCTGAGAATTTGCAATCACTTACCCTAGACTTCGGGACAGGGGCTACGGCGACTGGGCCTGGCCTGGGAGGCATAATCTCGGGCAAGTACACATGTCACCACCATTCTTCTGCCGTTAAAATCATTCTCAGATTAGAATGATTAGCCCTGTTCCTATTGCCTATGGAATCATCTTCTATGTTCCATATTCTCAAGCCAGTCAAGGACGAAACGGGAGAATGGGGAGTGATGCAGGTGCTGATGTTGCACAATCTTGCGGAGCAATTTTTATTCAACGATGAATGAGCTTCGTTAAGCTTTAAGTAACCTCTTGTCGCTGATAGGAGCCATAACTGAGGGTGTTGTCCTGTCATTGTCTAACACCAGAGGTTCATGGGGTTGAGACATGGCGTAAACAATGTTAGCATGGATTTGTCCATAGTCCACATCCACTCTCATCCGTTGGATGTTGCGCGCACGCACCTCAACCTAGGGTGTCGCCTGACCATGCGTATGCGGACACGTGCAAACATGGCGCTTTCTCTCTTGGCCATTTACAGGCACGGCAATACCGCGCACGCGTGCCTCCTTGGCGGCGAGCGGCGAGATTCACATCTACTATTTGTGCCGTTCTAGTTCCGCAGCGCATGCCGAAAGTAACCTGAGAAGGACCGTACCTTCGCATCTCATCTCGGAAGTCCCCAGACCGCCATCTGTATTCCCACAGCTCCTACTCCGTTGCGCCTGATGTCTATCCGCACCCCCCAAATCATCCCACTACACCAGCGGAGAACCTGTCGTATCAAAGCAGGATACCCGCAGGTGGACCACCACGGCCGGAGATGTGATGTGGAATGTGGTGAAAAGGGAGCTTATCAGAGATATGGTAGGTGTTTCCTTTGTCGGGGCAGACCGGAGCAGTCTCACGGAATCAAGACCAATTGGTTGAGAACAAGAGGTTTCGGTGAAATTAAACATCCCCGTCATCGTTCGGCCGCCGTGCAATTTCGGGAGAGGTAAATTGGCCGACGGGGATGGTGCTATCACGGACGGCAGCATCAATCGATAGGGTGCTAAGACACGTTTAACATACTTATTCCTTCCTTTGGGCCCTTTCAGTACAGGACACCACAATCAAAGGATCTGATAATGACCCTGTTTTATTTTGAAATGTCAGGGGCTGCAAGGTGTCAAGTCAAAGGCAAAGCAACTTTGACGGTTGTCTGATGCAACGCATTCTTCCCAGTAATTCCCGAAGCTGGGACCTTTACTACTATGATTGGTACGTGACTGCCCGACTCGGAGAAGTCCCAGGGCGGCCCCCAGGAACATATTTTGGGCGGTGCATTACGCCCCTTGAAGCCGCATATATCCGCATAGGTCAACTTCGAGCCACTATTCCGGCAGCCTGGAGTCTGGGGACGTCTATTGCCATTGAAGATAAAAAAAGAACTTGTAAGGAGAGTTGCGATGTCACGGTACTGTACATTTCCCGCGCGAGAACGGCTGCTCCAGTTTCTTTTCTTCCCACGAGAAAATATCTCTCGCGCTTACCGCGGAGCTTGTAAATGTTATACAAACACTGACTGGCAGTATTTCAGTATTCTGGGACCAAGACCAGCGAGGTAACCACTGCGCTGGAGGAAAAAAAGCAGACAAATAGCGCAAATTCTGAATAGTGTCTCACCCTCAGGCTCCGGGCATATTCGGACTCAAACTGTTATATTCTCCTCGAAATTTTGGGAAAACGTACGCATCCATACCAAAAACTGTGCTCGAAACGATGCTGTATGAACAGTGTGTCTGTACCAATGACTCGACGCCAGTTGCACGCTACATATCTATGTCGCATATAACATCACGAAGAACATCGCTTTTGGGGTGCATTAACTGGTCGACATCTCCGGCGGTTGAAACAGTGATAGGAAAACCCTAGGGATATTTGCATGTTCATATTCGATAGAGCATCGCGGTTTGCATTGTCTAACACCTGGCAGGGCAGAGTCGCTTCGGTATGGGTCTATGTATGATATATCCTGTCGCCGTCTCAGTGCTACACTTTCCCTCATCTATATTCATAGTGTGGAGGAGTTGGCGAGGCGTACAGTCACTCTATTGTTGTCTGCATAAGCATTGTAGTTACACAGAACTATGTTTAGGCAATGATAGAGGTAGACAAACTGGGCTTTGACACAGGCGCTAGCCAGGGGTCGATTTAGCGGTGTGAGTGTGTGCTGATCAGTTCTCGCATTAGAGCCTCTGGTCCCTTTGGGTTCTGACACTGTTCAACAGTTTCAACGGTTGAACAGTCTCGAAGGGAGCCGAGTAGGGACAATTCTGTATCAAATAACACGATAAGTGTGGGCATCATCTGTAAAGCTGATAAGTTGAGAACTGTTTAGCCATTCATTTAGATGAACGGCCCACACACACATGTAAACACAGCTATCACTAGGTTCTGGAATACAACCCCTGGGTTCTTGGTATCGTCTAAACTTAGCAAAGCTTATCAAACCTTCGATACCCATAGCGGATTGAGTTCCTCTTCACTGAGTCAGAATAGATATGCCAATATGATGCGCAGTCCATGGCAAAGGTCTTTCTATCTGTAGGGGAGACCTTAAACCGCTCGTTTCCTAAATTAGGTTGTCTCACAGGGATGTTGGTCGCGCTTTCGGTGATGAGATGCAACGAAATGATGCAAATCGATATGCGGGGGGCACATGCTTGTTCTGGGGAGCTCCAACGATGTCGCGAGCGTTGTAAAGTCCTTCTTATTGCATTACAGGGCGTCTACCCTCAGGCCTTCAACCAAGGGTTCGTATCAGTGATCAGTGAGGAGAAAATGAATATATCTAGAGACGTTCTTCGAGCCCTCATTGGACCAATTAATTGACTGGACCAAGTACCGCTGCCTTCTCGATGCCTGTCCAATGCACTCAGGCCTCATACACGTGAACGCTGCTAAAATTACAATCGTCTTGCCAGGGTTCACATATACATTAAGAGTGCCGCAAGACCTGACAAACGCATGAGACGAATGAGCATAAATGAAGCCTGGAGCGTATTTGGGGCCCTCCAGTACGAGCGTTCTAAAGGCCACATATGTCAGCTGAGCTACGAAAACAAAGCAATCTGTTGCACCAGCTAGCGCGTTGGGAGAGCCCTTTGTTGAGGAAAAAAGGACAACGTGGAGGAGAAGGGACACTGATCCCCTCGAAGTCAAAGTCGCGAGAGCACTCGTCACGTGGCGGAAGGAGATATTGCCAAAGGGGTGAGCTGCAAGTGCCAGTGCCAGTGCGTAGCGAGTCAGACAAGAAGCACAGTCGATTCGGGGTCAGGCAGGTTGGGCCATAACCACGTCTCCTAATAACCTTAGGGGTCTGAGAGAAGGAATACATCACATAACTTACGAGCTTGTCTCTATTTGGATGAACGTTACTGTCCACGGAGCGAGGCAGAACAGTAAACTGTCCGACATCACGAATCCGCTTCCAATGGTCCCAGAGTGCTGCGGCAGTTCCCATCCCACGTCCCTGAATTGGCGTGTTATCTATCGACCCCTGTCAGCTGTCCGTGAAGGGCACATGTATTCAGCGTAGGAGTTAAGCCTCGGATCTTATCTGCACCTTAAAAGACCCTGGGCGAACCTTGTATACGGTTTATCACCTTCCACTCCCACGCCCGTCTCCACGCATCAGCGGCTTGCCAGAGCGGGTGGAACCCTTGCGCAGATGGGGTTGAAGCCAACTGGGCTGCCCTGAACATGATAAAGCCTCGTAAGCTCGTGGGCCATGTGTCTACTGCTGTCTGACTTGCTTCACCCTGCTGCAAATCAATCCATTGAAATAGATGAGATTGCTCATTGTCCCATGCTCGCGCCAGTGCCATCCGCACCACAACGCAGAGCAGAGGTGAGGAAAGTAAGGCGGAGGACCCCAAGTTACGTTGATTGGTGGTGGTTGTGGCCCGAAGCCCCCCTGAACCCTTTTCGTCGAGTCAGCTCGGGATCAAATTTCTTGATACTGCGATACCCTGCACTGCACACGCCCTAAAAAGTCGATATATCCTCATCATCAACAGTGTGAGTCGCTATGTCAGAGCCCTCGACGCCGTCAAGTTCTGCCTCTTCTCCGTCCTTGTCGTCCCTCGAGACACCGCCACCCCCCGGAACACCTCCGAGCTTGCACCAAAATTCAATTGATCCTGAAGCTCAATGGCTGGTACAAAAATATGGTGGCACAAGTGTTGGGAAATTTGTCTCGCAGATTGCAGAGAACATCGTTCCGTATGCAAAATATTTCGGTCCCTTTCCTGTCACTAAATTTTCGCCTAAATTTGCAGTGACTACTTGGATCGACACAAACTTGCAATTGTCTGCTCTGCGCGTTCTGCTTCCACCAAAGCGCTGGGCACCACAAACCTTCTCTTACGTGCAGCATTTGAAGCTCTGCAGCGCGCTCCGCCGGCCTCGTCGCCTGTGCATTCTGGCGCAACGACGCCCGTGACAGATTCCCTCCTCCCCGGTAGCTCACCTGAAACTTCACCATTTGCCACTCCTGCCACTTTTTCCGACTCGTCAGTGGCGTCATTCAGCAAAACAGTCGACGTGATTCGCTCGGAACACCTAGCCGCAGCGCGTGATTGCGTGAAAGGAGAGCGTCTCTTAGCCGACCTAGAAGCAGAGATAACAAGAGATTGTGAGAACTTGCGAGCGTTCTTATATGCGGCCCAGGTACGCCATCGAGGACGGACTTTACACAATATGAATCGCTGAGATTCTCGGAAAATTACAGGTTATAGACGAAATATCACCTAGATCTAAGGATAGCATCATTGGCTTTGGAGAAAAGCTCGGCTGTAAAATCGTCACCGCTGCACTTAGAGATCGAGTACGTGTCTCGAACCCTTTGTCCGTTCCTTACCTTCATGAAAAATTTGATGCAGGGTGTAGACGCAGAATTTGTATCACTGGAACACGTCGTACCGCCATATGATGAGGTTGATGGAACGCTTGGCCAAGACTTTTACGATCGAGTGAGCGCCGCTGTTGCCGAGAGGGTACGACAGTGCGAGCCGCGGGTACCAGTCGTTACAGGTAGCTTCCCTGGTTCCGTCTCTGCGTTTTGAACACTTAAATGTAAAGCACGCAGGTTTCTTTGGCCCCGTACCCGGCTCGTTACTGAAACAAGTGGGTCGCGGTTATACCGACTTGGCAGCCGCGCTCCTAGCAGCCGGCCTTGGTGCATCCGAGCTGCAGATATGGAAAGAAGTCGACGGGATTTTCACAGCTGACCCGCGCAAGGTGCCCACTGCGCGCCTCCTTCCAGTAATCTCACCTGAAGAGGCTGCCGAACTGACCTACTACGGCAGCGAGGTCGTACACCCATTTACCATGGAGCAGGCACGCAACGATCCTCCGCATCATATACCACATGAGATCGTATTTCTAAACATCGAAGCAGGTCATCCGGAAGAAGATCCCCATACGCATCAAGAACGTTGAGAATCCGCGTGGCCATGGCACGGTCATCGATCCAGAAGCGGACGTCGAGTCGGAGCAACCACCCGACTTTGGCGCCGGCTTCCACGATGGCGGTCTGTTCTCGAATACGGTCATCGGTGGCACGGCCTCGTCGCGACAACGGCTGCCTACGGCCGTGACGATCAAAGAGCGCATCGTCGTACTGAACGTTCAGTCGAATCGCAAGAACGTCTCGCACGGCTTCCTCGCTGTGATCTTCAGCACCCTCGACCGCTTCGGCGTCGTCGTGGACCTGATCAGCACGAGCGAGGTCTTCGTCAGTATGGCGATCGAGGACGTGCTCGATCGCAAGCTGCAGACGCGTCTCGTGCGCGAGCTCGAAAAAATCGCCACTGTACGATCAATCTCTGCTCTTTTCTCCTCTGTCCCACTTCTCGGCCGATGTGTGAAATGCTAATCGGCGCCTCGCGCGCGTTTGCGCTTGCGGCTTCTAGGTATCTATACACCGTAACATGGCTATTCTCTCAATGGTGGGGATGCAGATGCGGAACACAGTCGGCATCGCTGGTCGCATGTTCACGACGCTTGCGCAGGGCAACGTGAACATAGAGATGATCAGCCAAGGCGCAAATGAGATTAATATCTCTTGCGTCCTCGAAGCGCGGGACGCTATCAAAGCTCTCAATCTCATTCATCAGAGCTGTCTTCAGATCAAGCCCGAAGGACCCAGAGGCCGAGGTCCGTATACATCACTCCTATCCTATCATCGTGCACATGAGTTGACGCGCACGTGACATGCGCCAAGTTGGGCCGTGGTTGTTCTGAACACAGCGCTGTGTTGAGGTGGTGTCGCGGGAATGCCAGTGGTGCGCCCATGAGAAGTCTTGTTGATCTATGTACGTCAGTTGTATGAAGCGTCGCGGCAGTTCAACTCTGTCTCGCGGGAATAAAAATAAAAATTAGATTAGATGCCTGGTGATTTTCTCCGTTGAGGACTATCTGTAACCTAGAGTGCACGTAATAAGACGGGTAGGAGATACTGGGATCTTCTCTGTATATCAACAGTTTTTTTTTTCCTCAGTTATGCGCGCATCGGACGAAACAAGCAGAGATAATTAGTGAGAGGGCGGGTGCTACACAAGAGGGGTGCGGAAGCGAGGGGAATATATGTACATGCGGGAGTGGGGGTGGTATGAAGGTAGAAATAAATAATTGGGATATCATCACCTCGTCTCTTATATACAAGTCGCATGTCGAAACTCCCGACATCAACAATACTGATTTAGCAAGAGAAAGCACGAAAGCACGACAAGCAGCACCATAAGCAATCTAGGTGTCCTCGACTGCGGGCGGCGGCCTAATTGACTGTAATAATTTGTGGGGCCTCCACAGCCGCGGGGCTGCCGAGGTGGACTGTGAGCCTAAGCACACCATCCTGCATCTCTGCAGTGATGTCTGCGGCCTAAAAATGCGTGATCTGGGGCCTCAGGAAGTATGGCGATGGAGATTTAGGAACAAACCTGGGTATGTGGTGGAACCTGCAACCGCCGAATGAACTCCCCAAACTTCCGTTCGCGTTTTGTTCGCTCGGGGTCTTCGAGCTTGGGCTCCGCAAATGGGGCGTGTGTTCGTCCCGCAACTGTTATCTGTCTTGCGTGAGTATACGGTTCAGTTGCGAGCGTCACGTTGAGTTCATCGTGCCTAACGCCAGGCAACTCGAGCATGGCGATCATCGTGTTGGTATCGATGTTGAAATGAATATCAGTACGAATCGAGTACACCTTCGCGGGAGCCACCAGCTGAGAGCCAGGCGCAGCAGGTGGACTGCAGGGCCGGCACACAAGTCAGAGGCCCAAGTGGGCGAGCAAATAGGAGAGAGAAGGGAAGGAGGTTCAGCACGGCGTACCTCATCCGCGTCAACCCAGAGCTATTATCCCCTGTAAAAGGTGATGCACGCGACTGGTCGCTCACTGACCGTGCAGTCTTTCCAGCTCCTGCACTAGAAGCCTGAGCAGCGACACCGCCTGCGCCTGCGCCCGCGCTATGAGGACGGCGGTATGGGTGGGCGCGAGTGCGTTCTGCACGGACAATGGTAGGGGAGGCCCTCACCAGTCCTGATGAAGGCGCTGCACCTGTGCTAGTGCGCACGGGCTTCTCTGCATTCGCGCCCGACGTGTCTGTCTGGACATGCGTGCGAGGTCTGGTCTCACCACTCGTCGTTCTAATGCGCGAACGATGATATTGGCTGAGCACAAGAGGAACACGCTCTTCAAGCTGTATAACTGTCGGAGACGTAGCAGCAGGAGAAGCAGAAGCTGAAAATTGCTCCTGCGGAGAAAACTCTGCGGGATGAAGAGTGGCAAGAATTGTTGATGCAGCAGGATCTTGAGGTTGTTGAGCTGGGTTGGGAGTAGAGGCAGCAACGTCGTATTCCCAAGGATTGTTTACGGGTGTACTAGGGTTGCTACCTCCGCCGGGTGTGATTGGTGACATTGTATCTTGAGGAAAACTGGGGTCGTTATACGGGTAGCGAAATGACATTTGCATATTCCCGACTGCGAACATGCGCGATCAGGAAAAGAGCTATGAAAACGGGGAACGCGTCGCGGGGCCACTTTAAATACGCGTTTCCCAGTCCCGTGACTCCCCGTTCGGCTCCGCGGAACAATGGTACACTGCCTCAATTGAGCGCTCTTTCGGCCCGGTTATTGCCCTATTAAGCAATCTATGTATGACTGGAATCCATTATCATCAACTAGTCATAATCGCTTGAGAACGCCGTTTCGCCGCTCCATCATTTACAGAAGTGTAGCATCAAACCGTGTTACTTCGTCTGTTTAGTTGTCATAGATACGACTTTACACACAGATGTCCGTTGAGGCGAGCTTTCTATTAGAGGTGCATTCAACACACGCAACTTGCCCATGATTCCTCGAGCCTTTCAATGGTTCTCGACCAACAGGTATAACTTCTGCGCTATCTTTCAGCTGAACGGCTCATACGCATCCGGGACTATCCTTGCATTCTGATCGGGAAGGTGCAGACAGCATCAAACCACTTTCAGCTCATCTGTCGTCATGTATGAGTTCCCATACCCTTGGCCAGTATTGATACTACTTTTAGCTTTCTCAGTAGACTTGGGGCGCACGTGGATATGGATCGGAAGATCCAGGCCGGAGAAAGGGTGGTGTCTAAACGTAGCTCATCGTGTCTTTCTCAGGAAACCCACGACTTATGTCTGTATGCCTCGCGCGTACGAAGCGCCTGCATGGCCAGCATTGGACTACGATGTTGTTCTCGATGTTTCCTTTTCCGCCGCGACGTGACAGACGGGAGTCGTTGGCAAGACTTTAGTCTCAAGAAATAATACCTCGAGGAGACCTTACATGTACTGCAGAAGGACAGAAGGACGTACATATGACGACTCGGAGCCCCTAACTTAGTGTCTTGGGAACAATGAGTACAAACATTTCCATTTTCCATCATCCAATAAGCGCATGTTCTCAGACTCGGACGTGCTCCAAATGTACGAAACACCAAAGTGAATCGTCATAGAGAGAACAGCTACTAGTACTGTATGCGCGACGCCAGACGAGATATGTACTACTCGAAGTACTTGTAGATATTCTCACTCTTTCCACCGATGAACGCTTCGTCATACAACGGTTGTTCCCTAGGGATGATATCGTATCTAGGCACACGAACCTGCTCCCTTGGCCTCCAACTGCCCGCTTTCCCAGTGCATCCTCCGCTCAAACTGACGTAGTTCACGAATGTGCGCCAGAGCTCGTCCTTCCCAAGTACTTCCGGGTCTCCGATCACAATGAGTAACGCCTGTGCGCGTGTGATAGCCACTAAGAAGCGTTGAGTCAGCTTCATGGATAGAAAAAGATGAGAGACCACCAACCATTCATACGCTGACGATGTTGTAAGAACCCCAATGCTCTCCGCTTGTCGACTGCGGAATTACTTCGAGTCGTGGCAAAAATGATTACTTTCCGCTCCTGGTCCAAAATCAGTGGCTATCCTGAGAAAGGGTTGCTTTACACGAACCTGTCCTTGGAACTGCTCCACTGAGCCCACATCAACGCCACCTAAATTTGCCAACTTCAACAACTCCCGGATCGTCCTAACTTGAGACTTGTAGGGTGCGACAACACCAATCTCATCTGGATCTGCATGGAGGAAGGCCCGTAAGTGGCTGCGAAGTGGTGAAAAGCCCCACACTCACGGATCTTCCTCTCAGGATCTGTTGTAAGCTTCTCGCAGTAGTTACGGACTACTGATGCTTCATGAATGTTAAAGTAGGACGGTGAATGTTTCGAACGCCGTTCATTGCCTTTGATGCCGTGGAACACGAGAGGGAAGCCCTTCTTTGGCAAAATCCTCGAATCAAGTAAGGGGTGTGTGATGTCCATATTCGCATGAGCACGCATTCTATCCTCGTACATATACCGGTTCGGCCACGCGATAATTGCACCATGCGAGCGGCGATTCCACTGAAGGTCGACAATCCTGTATTTCTTATAATAAACATTGTCAGCGACACAAGGAAGGAACGGCTCACGTTTTTTCAGCCTGTGTATCGAGCCCATAGACTTGACTAATGAGCATCAATCGCTGTAGGTAGCTCTTCCCAAGGCCGGCACTGGATGACGTGGGTGACTTGATCACAGGACCCAATTGATGTGGGTCGCCAGCTAGAATAACATTCGTGGACGCAGTGGAAAAAGTTGCAATTGGAATCATCGCAAGGGGTTCCTCCGCTTGTGCAGCTTCATCGATGAATATATGACTAAAATGTCCAGCAGGAACGTTCAGCGTCTGGAGTAGGCCCGCCGAGGAACAGGTAGAGAGGACAACGCGGTAAGCCAGTAATGCCGCACGATTCGGTATTTTAGAAAATGCCTGGACATCTTCTGGTATCGCATCTTCGCCGCGCGAATAAGCGTTCAAACGGAACAGCTCGGCATCACTCAGCCCAGCGGCGGCCAGACGCCCAATAAGCAAATCCGCGGCAGCATTACAAGGGGCGCATGCGAGGACTTTGACGGTTGGATTGCGGCGGACTAGCTGTACAATACTTTCGACGACAGTGGACGTTTTGCCGGTGCCTGGACTGTGAAGGGATCATTGGTACTGGCCATGTAGAGAGGGTATGTAATTGTACTCACGGTCCGAAGATGATGAATGGGACGGTGCCTTTTGGCTGTTGTAAAATCGAAACTACAGTTCTCAATTGTTGATCATCATTGCGAATGTTCGGGTTAGACAACTCGAGATTTTCGATCTCGGCGCTTGAGAGACAACGTCTGATTGGTTTGATATCTGACACAGAAGGGAACAAGAGCCGACGTTGAGATGCGGATATGCTCGCCAACACGTGATATTGCCGACGTAGAGTGATGCGGTTTAGTCTGAATCGTAACATAAATGTCACCCCTCTATAGATATTGAAATCTGTTGGCAATCTCAGGGATATTCTGAGTACCGCAGCATTACGTCGCGTGAAGACATCAACGTTTGTTATGCGTGCTTCGTAGCGTATGTCTTCCTGGACGTCATCTATCCAAAGGAAATCCCCAATAAACACTTCCGGGAGAAGATCTTCGTCTTTGTTCTCGATCTCAACACTACGCGGGCTACAGTGAGTGTATGCGCACCTGAGGGCGATTAACAAAACGTACCGATAACGTCCGCCGCGTTCTTGTACATCAATTTCATATGAAGGTTGGTCTAGAATGTCTCGCCTATCCCAACATTACTGTGAAAGACAAGGGGGAAAATGTTGCAGAACGCACTGCTGGTGCCCATCTTCAACATTCACCAACGCTTTGAAGTATTCTTTATACGTTTCCATACTCAGATTGGGGGGTTTCAACTCCTCAATAAGACGGGACGCCTCCTTATCGTAAGGACACGTTTTAGTAGCATTGTTTACAGCTTCCTGGATTATCGGCGGTATCTCATAGTCTGGGAGTATCCTTGACCTTCGACGTCGACTCGCGGATGAGAGAAGCTTGGCCTGCCGTGGTGGTAACTGTCGACCCTCGGTACGTCGAACATACGTTTCTTGGTCGAGGAACTCAAAGTGTTGATGGTCCTGGAGGGAACCGGCAATAGCGTGCAACCCTCTGGACTCTTTGAACCACCACGATCTTTGAATATCACAGAAAACCAGATTGAGTGTTGCTTCGAACAAACCCTCGTATTGAGGGTTGAATTGTACATGCACTGTGCTCTCCATGCCAGGTTGGACGGTGTGAGTATCACACCCAGTTACTATAAAGCTGGAACAGCCGATAAACCTAAAGAACAGCGTGCGGGTTGTAACACACACCTCGAATCGTTCCCAAACAATGTCCTGATTCCCGCCCTGACCAGGATCATAGGAGGAAAGCCCACTGCATTCTTGACCGTAACTGAATACAACGGAGTTCCAAAGGGTCCGTTCGGGTGGGTCCGTCCGACGATGCCAAAATCTAACCCATCTTTGCCAGAGACAGAGATACCAGTGCCGGTACTATCGGGAAGCTCCTCTTCTTCGTCGGCCGAGGGATCTCTGTTGTTAGTCTGGCCACCAGGGAAGATAGCACGTCCGCGTAGCTCACGGACCACCGTAAAACCGGGTTCAGTCGGTCGCGTTGTGTCGATGAAAGTGATGTTTAATAATGAGTGAAAACTGCCAGCACGTGATGGATGAAAGGACACGCATATGTTGCGTGTCTTCTTCAGTTGGACCTTCGTCTTTTTTCCAACAAGGTGCGCAGAAAAACTGCAAGGAAACATGAGATCCTGGAAAAAGGTACCATAGAACAAAATCGCACCACTGATTCGGAAGCGGTACCACGGCCACACTTTCCACAGCGAGATGGGACGGCACATTGGACTTTTTTACAGAGATGGTGAGTTCGGTGGGATTATAGGACGGGTCCACTGCGGTCCCGGATCCCTCCGTGAGGAAATTGAGGCCACCTTCGTTGGACACAAGGACACGTGGGTCTGTAGCAAAGGATTGTGCGACGCCGCCAGACGATGGTAGGGCATTTTGCGGTGGCGCCGGTTGGACACTTGGGGACTCTGGGCCTAAGACAGGAGGCAGACCAGCTGAGATCGGAGCTCCAGTGGAAGCGACATTGCCGAGATGCCTTTTCCCATTTTCATGTTGCTGGAGCGAGGAAGTAGACAAGGTGCAATTGCAGATTTCGCAGCGTAAAATGTCGTGGCGCTTGCGACAGGTGCTGTCAGTACAAGTACCCCCTCTCAGGGCCGTATCGCAGCGTCGTACCATGGTAAATGGAAGAGAGAAAGAAGACGTGTGCACCGCCCAAGGATCCGAATCCGTTCAAGTGGGCCAATTAACGATTGGTAAGGGTGCAGCGCGACAACCTCGTGGCCTCGCCTCGTGGTCGTGGTCGTGGTCGTGGTCGTGGGTACCGGTGACTCACGGACCTGCGGCTCCGAGTCCGTCGCGAGTTTAGCGCGAAACGCGGAATCTGTGTGAATCTCAGGGTCAGCCTCCGTCCATTTCTTTCAGCTGTTGATTCCTTCACACCGAAGGTCCTGTGCAGTGTACAAAGTTTTTATTGTTACCTACATGATCTCCTGGTATCCTTTGCTGCAGATATCTGGGTATGTTCTGCGAGAGATGGTCCTGTTTGGAGGTGCGAGCTATGTCGCTTATGAGGGAAAGGCTATTTCCAGTTCCAGTTAGGTGCACGTGTGGCCAGGTGCACGTGGTTCCGATAAATCACACGCATCGTGAAACGTGAAAACGTCAGACAAGTTACAGAGTTACAGATAGACTACACATCCACCGACACAAAAAGTCTTAGGCCCATTTCGGGAACAGGATTCATAGGTTCTTTTGGGATCTTCTTTTGCTGTTCCTGAATCCACTGTTACTTGTGTGACAGGCATGACCATTATTGTAACGTGAAATAATATTATGATGTGTTGTTTGCGTGTGTTGTTTTTGCCAGTGTGAAAATATTCTGTGTGGGGCTAGGGTTTCGACAACGACCGAACTATGTCGAGCTGAGAGGGTAACCAGTCCGAACAGGAGGACGGCCAGCTAGAACAATGGCAACCTGGCCAACTAGAACAACGGCAACCTGGTCAACTAGAACAACAGCAACCTGGTCAACTAGAACAACGGCAACCTGACCGCCACCGCTGGGCAATACCGCCACATAAACTTCTGCTGATTCTCAAGGCCATTATTATCATCCTTCAGTACACCTGTGAAGTTTTGATCGATCGTGCCAATGATCCTCGTATTCCATATCACACATCTATCCTCCCAGGAGAAGGCTGGGTACAGGAGCTACTCAATGGGCATCCACAGCGCATTCGGAATGAACTTGGTGTACATCGGAGTACATTTCTTATCCTCATCAAAGCCCTTCGAACCCTTGGTATCCAGTCGTCACGCCACGTTTCAATTGAAGAGCAACTCTCAATCTTCCTTTACACTGTGGTCACAGGGCTGCCTTGCACCCACGTTGGAGAGCATTTTCAACGCTCATCAGATACGATTACCAAGTGAGTGTCAATTATATCGTTTTATTGTCTCTAACAGGC
>QFEA01004390.1:0-10419 GCA_003315975.1 Lactifluus echinatus
GTTGCTCAAAGCTTCAGATTTAGTAGCCATACCCAACTATGGCCGTAGTTGCCAGCTTCTCTGCTAGGTCCTCGGGTGTCGCTGCTGTGTCGGACGCCATGGCAGAGACGAAACGACGTGGAGGCGTGTATATGATACGTTGATGAATGACTCAGTCACGGGTCCCCCGAGCAGGCTTATCTTATCATCGATTAATCTAATCTCTCAGGTTTACATCAGCTACATTACATGCACAGATTACATAACGCCCATCTGTCGGGCCTTTCATTCAGTGTCCCACCGCAATCTAAGCCAGATCTGCCTCATGTCTGGCACGGAACACGCATCTTGCCAGGATGCGGGCGGGGCTCTGCTCGACGAAACTTCGGCCAAGTCAAAGAGTCAACGTAAGCACCAGTCATACGGTATCTCTCATTGCGCTTCGAAGATGTGCACTGCTACGAAACGTCAAGATAGGTTAAAAGACAAAATACACGTCTCTCTTCCCTTAGTTCATCCGCAAAGTGACTCCCGGCTTTATGTGTTCCCTAGCTGCCTGAGACTCGTCATAACTGAGATCAATGCGTCTTCATATTCACAACTGATTTCTCCTTCAATGAAGACCCTCGTGGGTCGCATGTTGACAACACTGATATATTTAGTATTAACCACGCTTCTACTACTGCACAAGTTCGACCACAATCAGCGACAGGGAGCAAAAACGAAAACCAGGCAGCCAAACCAGGGCTAGATATTCGATGTAGCGCTAGTGTATCGTCTTCCCCTAGATGGGAAGTCCAGCACTATTTAGTGAGCTAGATCTATATATTCAATCTGGTTCTAGGTACGTATTATAGCGCTAGCGAACCACGACCTTGCACAATTGATTGATTATACTAGAGCCAAGCATGCATTCTTGATCTAGTAGTTATCGGGGCTCGGTCAACAAGATCTAGATCTAGGGCATGACAGGCGCACTAGGCCTAGGTACGAAAACTAAATCACCCAAGTTCTGTTCGCTAGGACAAACTAGGGCACACCGTAGCTGGCATTACTGGCTCTAGCAATACCAGTTAACTTTATTCCATTCTCATCTCAGTTTTCCCAATGCGCGCCGGACCGAGCCGGCACGGACGTCGACGACCACCGGGTGTGCGCGCGTGCACCGCGCCACCACCGCCCAGCCAGCGCATCTTCGCGTTCAAGTTCAGCGCAGCGGCAGCCGGGGACAGGGACCGGCGGTACGTATACACAGTGCCGCCCATCTTGCCACCGCTACCTCCACATCTTCCTTTCCTCCATCAACGGATCGCGAAGCACTACAAGCCTACTAGTAAAGTCGTTGCGCGATATATATCTCGAGTTGTCGCTGTTCGCTGTCGGCGTGGCGCCAGTTCAAATTGGGCCTCCTCCCCATCTACTCGACTCGTCGTCGTCGGATAGGTCTGGCCATAGCGCCTAGACCTGAGCGAGCGCTGGCTGAGCCTTTATTGGTGTTCTGTCTGTCGAATCGCATGTGCTGTCACGGCCGGGTACCACTGCCAAGCAAGCACGCGACATATACCCAGCTAGCTCAGTAGTGCCCCATTTCCGAGTCGTGTCGTCAAGCTTACTATACATGTAGTGCGGCGGCTTCCAACGATACTGTAACTCAAGAGGACTGTTACAGAACAGGTAACAGGACGGTCTCGTCGACTACGGCATATAGAGAGGAGACACAATCAATCTGTCTTTTCTTTTCAAATTCATATCCCGGTTCCTGGCTACTTATCGATATCCGTGCCTGGTCATACGGTACAAGTAGTGAATATCGTATCGTATCGTCAAGGCCCCCTCGGCCAACGTGACAGCGTCTACTTTGCGTAATCTCCCGCTCCCGCCATCCGTCATTCAGCAGGGGCGCTGCTTGGTGGGCGTCAAACACGCAAGAGTCTGCAGCGCCTATGGGGGTGCAGTGCATCGTAATCGATCACGATGGATCGAACCTACAGTACAGTCAAAAACCACAGAGGGAAAAGAAATATATATGTATATGTAATAGTGTGATTACAGCGCGTCAAAGTTGATATGATGCGATGCGCGCCGACGCTCCAGCTCATCCTCTCGCTAAACGAAAAAAGAAGCAAAGTAATAAAATTTGAGTGACGTCCAATGTCATACACGAAAAAAGAGCACGCACTTTCTCGTTCAGATGCAGGACAAGCACAACGACCGACAGGACGACCATCGTGGCCAGAACGGTCGCGCCGACCCACGGGATCCACTGCCCAGGCCGCAGATACAGCTCCTTGTGCCACTCGTCCGGTGCGGTGCCAGGGTTGATGACGAGCTTCGAGTTGGGGATGACCATTTCGAGCGCGGCGATGCGCGTGCGCGCCGCACCCGCAAACAGGTTCTCGATGTAGTTGTTCGTCCGGCCGAGGCCGAAGAAGGCGTACGGCGTGTTGAGCGCCTGGTACGACGTCTGGGGCAGTTGGGGGACTTGCGCGGCCGAGCGCCGCCCTGATGTGTCCAGGATGGTGTATTTGTAGCTCGCACCGGACGTGCTGGCGCCGGAAGGCTAGAAAAGCTTGCATGTCAGCTCAATTGTACTGCACGTAGGAAGAAGACTAACTGCGTAGCGGGCAAGGCTGCTGTTTTCCGGCGTGCACCACCCCGAGCCACACGCACCGTTTAGCACTAAAATGTTGTTAAGAAGAGGGTTGGGGCCAGATGGAGGAATCGACGTACATATGGCCTTCATGAAGAATGCGTCATAGTAAAAGTTATTCTGCACGAACAGAACACGACCCGCGCCCTGATCGCCGGTGCGCTGCACCATCACATCGAGCGTTCCGTCCTCGTCGATGTCAACGAACACTGCGCCCCGGGCATCCGCGATGTCCGCGAGGGGCTCGACGCCCTTGCGCTTCTCGTGCCATCCACGTCGGGCGCCAGGTACCGCGCATCCTGGAATGCCACGTGCGCACGGGACAGAGAGCAAAAGGCGCACGTGTCCCTGTGTGACTAAGAGCAAGTCGGGGAAGCCATCCAGGTTGGCGTCGCCTATACGAGGTAGGATAGGCTGTGCAGGCGAGAAGGAAGTGTCAAGGATATGGAGCTTCGCATCTCCCTGTAAAAGATCGCTGATCGGAAAGCTGACATAGTTCTACCAATCCGTTCACAAACTCAGTTGTCAGACATTGAAATGAGCGGGGAAAACCTACCGAGCCAGAAAAAGTAAAGGAAAAGTTAGGATCGGCGGCGCATAACTCAGAAGGGTTGCGGCACTGCATTGCGGCAGCAGGGTCACTTGCTAGAGGAAATGCGGAAGAGGAGCATAGTGGGAGCTGAACATTATAAGCGATATTCAGGGCACAATTATTCCCCAGTCCTGTGGACCGGGAAACAAAACTGCAAGTGGTGATAAGAAGGTCAATAGTCCCGTCCCGATCTGGATATGGGGGCAGTAATCAGTACCACGACAGCGGTTTCATGGAGATGACAGTACCCATGTCAGCAAAAACGACAGATCGCGTGCCTTCAGGAAGCGGGCCGCTTTGTGCAAGGGTAAACCCTGCGTTGGGATCGCTGACCCAAATCTGGAAGGATCTTCGACCATGGCCCTCATCGCAGACGAGGAATATATCTGTGAAACAACGATTACCACAATAGTCACAGATGCAAATGCTAAAGGTTCAAACCTGCGATGCAGTCACCATTGAGGTCTACGGCTGCGTTGCTATGCGGATTTGTCATACTGCACTGAGGTCCTATAAAGGGTGCATCGGCGCTGTTCGAGGTGTGAATGAGGGAATAGGAGCATATAAATGCCCTCACATCTCGAAAAGTGGACTGGTGGGGTCCGAGACGTTCCAAACGTTTTTCCACATCCTGGGCTGATCATTCCCTGGTTGGAGACCAAGCAGGTCTATCCGCATCTCACCATCGCTATCAAAGGGGATAGGCTGGGCAAGGGTAGAATGTGGGAGTTCGACCGGATTCACGCCTACGCGTTTTGATTTGTTAGTAGTAAAGGTGGAAATGGGAACAACTTACTGAATCCACCCGCGGTAACGGCTGTGTATATAGAGAGAGAAAGTTGATTGGGTAAAGCGCCTTCTGCCATGACTAGTATGTCAAGTTTGCCGTCATGTGTGAAGTCACCAGGGACGACATTATAAACGGGCTGTGGATGACGGAAAGACGCAGAGCGACGAAAGGAAAAGTTATCTAGACATTGGTGAATAACGGCCTGGCTTGAATACAGAGCACTTGCCATGATTCCAGAGATAGACCGAGAGGGTATGTTGGTCGGAAGCGAGCATTAGCACATCCATGCTGGCTGCTGTGTTAGCACGCTACGGTGACTGATTCAACACGGGAAGCACGCACAAGTGGTCACCGTTGAAATCACCAAATGCTATGACTCTGCCATCGGCGTCATCGAGGCCAAGCGAGCCTGCGGCAACCAGGGCGTTGCCAGAGAAGCGTTTTGGAGGAAACGGCCAGAGTGCAGTGGCGGGTACTGCGAAGAGGACAAGACATGCGAAAAGGAAGAGACATGAAAGATGTCGGAGGGGTCGAAATCGTCTGCAGAAGAGGAATCGCATGGTCGGGTCGGAGGACAGTTCCAGTCACGGCTACGGACCGTCACGCATCGCATCGGTCGATTTGAACCTCCGACCACGTATCTATCGTTTCTCCCTACTATTACCATCTCATCTATCCAACCTACCTACTTATTTCCCCATGGCAGAAGGAAGCAACTTTGACTATCTTTTCAAAGTGTGTAATCACTCCTATCTTCACCACGCCTTATTCATCCTGCTAAGGTCGTCCTCATTGGAGACTCGGGTGTCGGAAAGTCGTCAGTACTTCCTCATATCTTTACCCTTTCCAGAACTAATGCTTCGATTTTTAGAAACTGTGTGTGCAAGCGACCTCGTTTAATCCCTCATTATTTACGCTCTCGTCACAGTACTTTCACGATTCACACGCAACGAATTCAATCTCGAGACAAAGTCAACAATCGGCGTCGAATTCGCCACCCGTTCAATTGTTGTTGATGGAAAGACTCTCAAAGCACAGATTTGGGATACTGGTGCGTTTTACACATCCTGCACTATTTGCCAAACTCACATCTACCGGCCAGCTGGGCAAGAACGATATCGTGCTATCACCGCTGCGTGAGCCTTCCCACGTCCCGTCTCCAACTCCAAGAGTGGATAGGCTAATTTTCAAATAGCTATTACCGTGGTGCGGTCGGTGCACTACTCGTTTACGACATTGCAAAGCACGCCACGTACGTCAATGTTACGCGCTGGCTCAAGGAGCTGCGCGACCACGCAGATTCGAACATTGTCATTATGCTAGTTGGTAACAAGAGCGATCTAAAACACCTCCGTGCTGTGCCAACTGAAGAAGCGAAGAGCTTCTCAGGTGCATCATTTATTTTTTTGGTTGCCGTTCGTTTCCCCTATGCTGGGACTGACCACGTGGTTAGCGGACAATGGACTGTCGTTTATCGAGACGTCCGCGCTGGACGCGTCAAACGTCGAATCGGCATTCCAGACGATCCTGACAGACATCTATCGCATCGTGTCAAGCAAGCAACTTGAGCAGAGTTCAGATCCGATCAAGCCATCCTCGGGTGACACTCTTACCGTCTCTCCGAGCGTTGATGCAAGCACCAAGGCTGGCGGCAGCTGCTGCTAGATGACGAGTACTTTTTGGACAAGTACTTTTTGGCCTGGCGGATGCAACTACATGTACATACCACGACTATGTAATCACACCCCGTCTGGCTCTGTTGACCTTTCTTCTTGTTGCCATTCTTCTATGTTAGACGTACTTGGTGTGCGTAGATTGTGTGTGATTGAGTCGAGATGTCGTGATGTGATGATGACTCCCCTCTATCTTTACTTATCGATCTGACTCGGTTGATCATCGCGCAATGCCCTCACAAGGTCCCATCAGACAACGTGCAATGTGGTGCTACAATAGGTATACCTTTTCACAAGCACTACGCTCAGTAATACATCTCTACATTCGACGACATTATATTTCCCCCATCCATCAAGCACCATAATTGAGACGGAAAATGTCATTCAATCTGCCGTGATATTGACTCAGTTTTAAAAGAGTAATCGGAGGGGGATAAACGAACACGTAGTAACTCCCGCCGTCTGGAATCAACTGGAACACCTGTGAGAATTGCAGTGGGTTCGGGCTGTCGTCGACCTAGATGATGTGGGCGCGCGCGATACGATGCGAATCACAGAAGTACCCACCACGAGCAAGCCGGTCACGCTCACGATGAGCGACGCTATGGAGGGACTTGATGGCTGCGCGTCTAGCGTCGTCACTTTGTGTTGTACCTTTTGGAACGGCAGCGACTGAAGGGGTGCGTTTCATGAACAAGGCCGGTCTGTGTGCGCAAAGGGGAAGAATATTTTTTTACCGTTAGCTTTTCGATAATGTTCGCAACGCCTTGGATCGGGGTGCCTTCAAACGTGAGCATCGATGTGTCACGCTGACGGGGTGGTGAGCCCGACCCGAAATGAGGACATGAATAAAAAAGAAAACCGCGCACGTAGAGAGGCCTGAGACAAGCACGGTCACTGTCAAAGGACTGATAGTAGAATGTGGTGAACTGCTGTGCAACTGCGTTGATGTCTGCCATGGGAGAGCGAGAGCGAGAGAGAGGGCGAGAGACAAGGGTGAAGATTAGATTTCGGAGCCGATAACACGTCCCAAACAACCACCATGCTGTCCCCGCTACCTCTCCCCTCAAATAGAGCTCGCATCCCCGCTTCCTCCGATTCGCAACCGACAAATCGCCCATCCATGCGTCGTAAATCTTCCGCCCAGAATCTCCTCTCTGCCTTCAAGCCCTCGTCCAGCTCTGGCGGCAGTAGCAACGCCAACAACAGCAGCAACGGCCACAGCAATAGCATCAGCAGCACCAGCACCGGCACCAGCAGCAGCAGCAGTGGCAGCAGCGGTGTTGCCAGCATCAATATTAACGGACATGTCAACGGCAGCGGTGGCAGCATCAACAGCCCCCCAGCCGCGGGTGGACCAGTAACAGCCGTAGCCGCAGTTGCCAACGGCGTACACGCACATGCACCAGGACCCGGCGTATCTCCCACCCCGCCGCTCCCGGTGCCCCCTTCGTCGACGTCCTCCAGCGCCCTCCCAACGCCGAGCACATCCGGCACCTCCACCCCAGCCTATCCACCTTTTCCCCTCCAACTACCCCAGCCACAACAGCAGCCACAACAGCTACAACAACAACAACAGCAACAGCAACCACAGCCGAACGCGACTCCACTGGCCCCTGCTGCGCTCGTAGGGCCCACGCCAGCAGCCGTCGCGACGCCCACGGCCCGCGAATGGGACGCGCAGAGCCTGCACACCGACGCGGGGGGGCCGTTCTTGCCGCCGCAGAATGGGCCTGGGAGCAGCCCCGGTGCGACGGTCGAGTATTTGCGGGACTTGGTGCAGAAGCGCATCATCACGCTGACGTATATGCGCAATGTACACGATGGGTGCGTCGTGCGCACACACACGCACATTTTTTTCCTTTGCGGGCTGATTTCGCGCTGGACAGGCGGAGCCATTGGTTTCATACGATCGTCATGTCGCGCCCCGACCTCGATAGAGTGTTCAATAATATCGCCATGAAGAAGAGGTGCGTCGTCTCCCCCCCCACGATTTTCTAGTCTAGTCTCGTGTTGATACTGTCCTGCTTCGCATAGAACCCATCGCTTCTCGATCCTCGCCATGTCTCTTTCATCCCTCTTTGATATCACGCAGCCAACTGACTTTTTACGTGCGGCGCTCAACATGCTCACCGAGTACGACCAGGCCAAGGAAGAGAACGACCGACCAAAAATGGTAGGCCCCTCTTTGTGTGTGCCCTCTGACACGTCTTCTGATCTCTAACTGTGCACCGCCAGCGCCTCTGGAAACGGCCGAGTAAGCGGCATACAGGTGTCGGAGATTATGCGCTGGGCATGCCCGACAACTCGGATACCTACCTCACGGTACCGCACATGGTATGTTTGCCTGTCCTACTCCCCCCCGAGCCCCCACAACTAACTGCACCAATAACCGCAGCCCTTCCCACTCGACTACGCCCAGACTCTGCTTTCGCTCCTCGACATCCTGTCCGCCTTCTATGCGAAACTCGCCAAGCTCCTAGGGCCCTCGCCGTTTCCGCATGCATCGCAGCACATGCTCGGGCTCTCGCCCCACCCAGGCGTGTCCTACCTCTTCCAGAACCAGTCATCCGCAAGCTCTGCAGACGAATCGCTCTGGAATGTCGCGCTCGGCTCGACACCTCTCGGTGGCGTGCCGGGCCCAGGGACCGGTTGGGCGATGAACAGCCCTCCGCCGAGCTGGACGCCCGCGCTGGGAGAGCTCGTGCTCAAAGTGGACGGCAAGTTCAAGGTGCGTGCTTTCTATGCGCGGACAGAACAGAGGAGGTCTAACATTGCGGACGCCCATCCGTTTGTCCGTCGCTTGTTGTTGTTGTCACTGTAGAAAATTATCTCGGTGCTTCTCAAGGACCTCGACGTGTTTGCGCGGAATAGCATCAAGGACGAGCTCGCGTCGCTCGACCCGCTCCTGCGCAACGTCGGCCCGTGGGGCGTCCCGATTGCCACGGGCGACGAAACGGGACGCGCGGTGTACGAATTTGACCAATAGTAGTAGTTCCTACTTTTTTTGCTTGCCGTTGGACCTGTACGACATATTTGCGGCTGTACTATACGAACTAAAGTTACTAAGTAAGAAAACTCCGTTACGGATACCTAGCCTCGAGAGTTATATTCATAGTTGCGGTACGGGGGGAAGGGGGGGGCGAGAAATTGAAGGGAGAGCCTGAGATCTCAGCCCTTTTTTTTTTTAACTCTGGCTCTTTAGCTCTGGCTCTGGGATATCGATTAGCTCGAGCTTAGGCTCGGAATCGATATCGGAAGCTGAGTCTATGAACGCTGAGCGCCGAACGCTGAAAGCGCTGAAACTGCGGAAGCCGAGCCGACGGGTTTCAAGCAATCGCAACCGCAACCCGCAACCGCAACCGCAGCCACAACTGCAACCGCAACCGCAACCGCAACCACAACCACAACCGCAACCGCTTCAGTTGGCTTACGGTATGCATATGCCGGCCGGTATATATTAGAAACAAAATGAACATGAAACGCAAATGGGGGTGACGATATTGACTATATCCACTTGCTCAAGTTACTCGCGACCGCTTACTGACGTGGCATGAGCAAACGTGTGTATATGTCCTCGTCGCACGCCGAAGTATTTGGGAATGCACGTGTCGGTGTGCATGAGGGTGTCATAATTATAATCTTAATTAATCAACCCACAAACTGAACGCATAGTCACTATGCGTTCAGTTCGTCATGAATTCACCATACGGGCCGTATGGTGAATTCATGACGCATGCTGCGGTTGCGATACTGGGTATTATACCCATACTACTAACTACTAGTATAGCATTACTAGTATAGCATGACCTCACTGTGACCAACCTCGTCATCGACTCGGATCTGCGCTGTAGTTGTAGTCGTCGCCAAGCTGAGAGAAAAAAAAACGGATTGGCAGTGACATTCCTGCGTCTTAATATAATTGCAAGAGTCCACCCACTGGCATGCATCCGTATCGTCATGATGTAGTCACGTGCAATCTGGTTACCGGGCGCCAGATGCACATGATCACGTGACACTATTCTCGCTTGGACTTGCACTGACGTACGACGGTCCCGGTACAGTAACATGGAACAAGACACTTGAGTAGACGCTGAGTAGAGCGTTAGAAACGATCGTGCAAGGAAGGAGAAAGGGGAGTGGAGTGGATTTCGTTGCGGGTATTCCTGGTAGTAAGTCTGGTGTTCAAATGCTTCTTCAAGTTTTTTTTTCTTTTGGATCCTTTATTGGATCTATGACCGCTATGGCCGGCGTCGTCTCGCTCTGTACGTGGGCCTACGTTTGGTCCATTGGGTCCTGTGGGTCCCTTATAAGGCGAGTGAGGGTGGGGCGGGCTCCCATGGAGGCGTTGCACCCATATCGGACTTCTGTGCTATGTACATTCTGTGGACCACGTAGGGGAATTTATCGGTTGTCGCTTTATCTCCCAGAGCACAGCGGCTGTCGTTGCGTAGCGTGTGGTGTCACAAACTGACGTGCGCTGTAGGGTTGAGACTGGAAACTGTGTGTACGGTGGGGAAAGCCGCCTCCCTTTGGGTCAGGGTGGCTGGCGTTCGCTGGGGAGGTCGGTCGTTGGTCGTTGGTCGTCGGTTTGGGCTTCTTCGAGTTGTGGGTCGGTGATTGAATGGGACGAGATGGAGAGTAAGTCGGGCCAGGCTCATGCAACATATGGTGTGTTTGCGTTTCGTGCAACGCCGTGCCCGAAGCTGGGACGACGCGGAGCTACACCCATTCA
>QFEA01004455.1:0-25079 GCA_003315975.1 Lactifluus echinatus
CACACAAGTCAAGACCATGTCAGCGAGGAGGTGGAGATATCGCTTACACTTCACTATAATCATTGAGTACGTCTTCAGCCTCGCGAGCCTCCATCCCTGCCCCTGGCACGTGGCGTAGAGCATCATTAAATGGAAGAACATGGTGGTGTGTGGTAACAAGCAATCTACAGGAGAGCCAGAGATCGACTAGAAGGGTTGATCAGAGAGAAAGCCCAATGGATGCGCAAACTTGTCAGCTATCTGTTGATAAATGCTTGTGAAAAGATGGGATAGGATGTACATCAAGCACATTGAAGACCACATACGGTACCATTTGATCGTGTCCTATCTGCGGACTGAATGATATTTCACTCGCACCCACGATTGGAACTACTGTTAGAAGCGCTTGTGAAGAACCTCCGGAGAGCAAGAGTGAGACGTATGTGCTGCACCGTAAACATGTACAGAAATGAATCAAACAGAGGACAAAGCCGACACAGACACGACTAGCAGCGAGTTGCCAAGGCGTGTAACTCTAAAAGAGTCTTGTAAAATGCCTCTGTTTTATATTACAATGTGTTTCTGTGCAACACTTGACACATGCACAAGACATAACACTGGAGAAATTTCACCGAGGCCACTGGCAACACTTGAAGTCACTGTTCCCTTCCGCGAGGTGCAAAGTGATACCCTATTGACCAAAGGCAGCCGGTCTCTAATTGTCACGGTCGTTACTCAATACAAGATCCATTTCATTCATTCCCCCGTTCTCGCCCGCATGTGACGAGAAGACATCACCACCAGAAGCAAGGGAATCAATCAGGAGAGCAAGTCGCGATTTAGTCATATTCGGCTCCTATGATAGACTGGTGTGAACGATCAAACAAAGGAAGGGGGCGGGCGACGACAACGCAGAAGACACGCACCTTGCGAATATGTTCTAGATCGTCACCAAACGCGTCTGCCACGGACGCCATCCAGAACTGTCTGAACCGGTTCCGTAGGGCCTGTTCATCCTGAGCTCGATTGTTTGACCCCTCTGCCGGCAAAAATGGTGGTACGTCGACCGGTGGAGGAGAAGGAGAAGGGGAGCGATGGGTCCCAGAAGGACGAGAACGTTGTGGTTTCGTAGAAGGGACAGAGGCTACGGGTAGTGCAACAGCATCAACAGGCGGAGCGTCATTATCATTTTCCGAATCTGATGAGGAGGAGATCGAAGGAGACGAAGACGACTCTTCCTCTGAAGATGAAGATGGAGTGGCTTGCTTCTTCGGAGGCACCCGTTTGGCGGCCGTTTTTTTCGATACTTGATCCGACGAGGAGTCCGAAGAATCAGAGGAGGAAGAGGAAGATGATGCTAAGCGACGTTTGCGCTTTCTGCTGCGCTTTCGTGGTGCTGTCGGCTTGGCCGTGGGCATCTTGTTGTGTTGTAGTGCAAAGCTTACGCTTGCAGGTTACGGCAGTATCTCGCTTCGCATAAATGCCCCAATGGCGACCGACTTTTGGGCGAGCTCACACAAGTACGCACCATTTACAGTTCCCTTTAACTACAGCCTGGGTAACACTTTTCGTAGCAAACGTTGGATCGTAGATCGTGCCACTCTCAAACAGGCTCGTGCTGAGGATCTACAATATGTTGACTCTCCAGAATACATAGGCTTTCTAAACATCTATTTTGCAAATCGTAGGATGCTCCCAACCCATGCGCTCCATTTCGGCTCACACACGACCTACCAGTTATCGCGATGTTGGGCAAACGCCTGTCCCTACGTCAGCGGGTCATTGCAACAGCTACCGTATTTTTCAGGCGGTTCTACGTTAAAAATCTGTATTGCGAGACAGATCCTTTTCTCGTGATAGCAGCGTGCTGCTACGTTGCAGCCAAGGCAGAAGAATCACCTGTTCATATAAAAAATGTCGTCTCCGAATCGCGCCTCATGTTCAGCCGTAAGTGCAAGTCTACATGTCTCCTGTCACGTGAAACATAATCGCACAACAGAGGAGGGGTACGGCGTCAAGAACTTCCCCTCGGATAACTCGAAGCTCGCTGAAATGGAGTTTTATCTCGTGAGCGACCTCGAATGTGACCTAGTCGTGTTCCATCCATACCGCACCCTCCTCACTCTGTGCGGAAGAGAGACTGCGCACACTTTCGTCGCCGAAGCAGGCGAAGTCGGGGTCGGGATCGACAACGGTCCCCGATACTGGGGAACGGGTGAGGGAAGACTCGAGCTAGAAGAAGGGCCACTGCAGACTGCCTGGTACGTATGGCCCTCCTCCGCCTCTCTCCCAAACAAATGAAACCGAACGCGCGTCACGTCCCGGGCTGGCAGGTTCATCATCAACGACACGTACCGCTCCGAGCTATGTCTTCTTTACCCCCCACACATGATTGCGATCGCCGCGATTTACCTCACCCTCGTGCTAAATGACAAGACGCGCGACGCGATTCAAGCGCAGACAGCAGCGCCCGTGCCCCCACCGCGCCGCTCGTCGCGCACAAGCTCCGGAAGCGTGCACCGCAAGCCCGCCCCGGCTCAGCAGCAGGACTTTGTCGGCTTCATGGCGGGTCTGCGCGTATCGTTGCCCACAGTCGCGATGATCGCGCAGGAGATACTGTCGCTATACACACTCTGGGAACGATACTCGGATGCCGCGCCCGAGTCGGCGCTGGGCGGGAGTGCCGCAGGCGGCGACAACGCGGGGGATGACGTTATCAAGCCTGCGTTTTTGACGCAACTGTTGCTGCGCATGCGGGAATCACGGCTCGCTGATCTTGCGCATCCGGCGAGTGGTCAGCCGATGGCTGTGAACAAGAGACTCGAGAGAACGCAGGCTGCAGGCTAACTGCGAATTTAAATACTTGCGTAGATAGTCCATCTGGATTGTTTATAACCAAGACTACTGTAAACATACACCATACACCAGCAATCATCAAACTAGAGAATTTCTATCCGCCGAAATCACTTGCAGCACATACCGATGGATGAATACACAACATACTGTATCTGATTCTATTGCGGCGATCTATAACATTTAGTCCAATTCGATCCATGCATAAATTTCGAGAAATCAAGCACAGTATCATGAATGCCTGCGATCCAGATTGTGTTACGTCGAAGAAGATACGGCCGATGAGGTTGAGGAATCCATAGAAGTAGTTCGCCCTCTCCGCTACACAGCCAACCCTCGCCATCTGATCTGCAAACTGGATGGTCTTAGCATCTTCTGCTGTGGCATTCCACACCCGGATCGTGCCATCCGCTGAAGCTGACACGATCCTCTGACCGTCAGGCGAGAATCCGACAGATATGAGATGCATGCCCAATAAACGGACCCGCTATAACTTCTCCCGTCATAGCATCCCATACCCGAATCGTGCGATCGACTGAGGCAGACACAATCCGCTGACCGTCTGATGAGAAACCAGCAGACAGGACTGGATCTGTGTGCCCAGTGAACGGCCCCGTTATTAACTCTCCCGTTTGAGCATTCCACACCTGAATCGTGTGATTGTTCGAGGCTGACACGATCCGCTGGCCGTCCGGGGAGAATCCAACAGATGCTACAGAATCTGCGTGTCCTGTGAACGGACCAGCTACCACCTTTCCCGTTGTGGCGCCCTACACACGGATCGTGTGATCGGCCGAGGCTGACACGATTTGCCGACCATCGGGCGAGAATTCGACAGACCTGACAGGCTCTGTGTGGTCAGTTAATGGGCCCACTACCACCTCTCCTGTCGCAGCATCCCGAACCTGGGTCGTGCAATCATCCGAGGCTGACACGATGGCTTGACCGTCTGGCGAGAATCCGACAGATGTGACCGCATCTGTCTGTATGTCCAGTGAACGGGCCCGATATAAGTACTCCCGTCGCGGCATTCCAAACCCCCGGATCGTGCAATCGGCCGAGGCTGACACGATCCGTTGATTATCTGGCGAGAATCTGACAGACATGACCGAATCTGAGTGTCCAGTGAACGGGCCCGCCACCACTTCTCCTGTCGTTGCATCCCACACCCGGATCGTGCCATCCAACGAGGCTGATACAATGCGCTGACCGTCCCGCGAGAATCCGACAAACCAGAACAGCGAGGCGTCTTCATGAATCTCCATCTCTATCACTGGCCAATGAGACGATTGCCCGCGTTCTATGGAAATTGTGTTTGGGGATAGGTGGGAGTAATGCTTGGCGATGTGCGAAGAAGTTGGTGCAAAAGGTAGAGCAGAGGTATAAATATGCGGAGCGCTCCTTGCGATCATCATCCCAAAGTATCGGACAAACAGGCATGCATCATCGACCAGTGCCAATAAGTTCTTCACCTTGCTCTTGGAATGCTGTCGTTGATAATTAGTTGTCACATGTTATACAGGATTATAGGGCATTCACACCTTCTGCTGTTCAGATATCGACCATGTCTTCGTAGATGACAATGCAGGTGAAGCGAAGCCCACATTCTTCTTGATGCTGGTACTTCTAGCCAAAACAGAAACTTCGTTTTGAAGAACGATCCAAGTTTCGTATAGAGGCCGTGGTCGAAAGCAATATGCTCTAAATGATCGTCCCAAAAAGGCAGGAATACGATAGAGCAGACGAAATATGTTCTGCAATCCACGATCCAAGGTCCGGGATATTGCCATCGGAAATATACGAAGACTCAAGCCCACATATGTTGAACTTGAGGCCCTCGAGCATCAAATTAACACAGGAATGAGCTAATCGATGGTGGGCATCCTCATGATCGACATAGAAGATGATGCTTTTTCTATTCGTCAAAAAATCACGAATCGATGTATGGAGAGGGACGATGGGAAGGGGATGATCAGATAATGTCACATTACTCAGCAGCGAGCCGAGATGGCTGAGCATCACGACAATCGAATCATCATCGCCGGGCGTTTCACGGAAGGCGTGCCGTCGCAGAGCAACCAAGGAACGGATGGAGAGAGGTTCGATCGCAGCAAAAAGCTGCCCCATCACAAATCGGAATAACGCCTGCGCCTTCGGATGTTTGATGTAGCCCCCAAGAACTTCGTATAACTTGTCCAACGGATCATCTCCACTCTGATCTGTGGATAGTCCCAACAAACACTCAATGCAGTCCCTCAGGCTAGAACAGAAAGCGTCGGGAGGGTTATTGATGAAACCACACGCAACGGCTGCCCACTGAAACAAGTCCTCTGACTTGTTCGTCAGTGCAGCACCGTGCATTT
Organism: Lactifluus echinatus; assembly: GCA_003315975.1. Classification (NCBI taxonomy): domain Eukaryota; kingdom Fungi; phylum Basidiomycota; class Agaricomycetes; order Russulales; family Russulaceae; genus Lactifluus; species Lactifluus echinatus. The sequence goes on from QFEA01004455.1 coordinate 5,196, forward strand.
GGAACACCTCTGAACGGAGCACGTTCGCAAGATAGGCGCGAATGTCTTGCTCTGTTTTGAAAGCCAGCCTACGGTCGTTCATCCAGATGACGTTGACCGACGATGCATTGGCAAACGTAGGTTCGATACCACTCTCAGGCCTTGACGTGATGATAACACGAAAATTCGATGGCAATTGCGAAAGATGTTGGGCGAGAAATGTGTGTAATCCCTTGGTGCCATTTGCGTCTCCATTCTCATCCAAAGGCGTCGATTACGATCAAAATTGGATGAACAATTCGCAGGCCCTTAAGTAAGTGGTTGAAGGAGAAACGATTGAAAAAGTGTACGATAGTCTCGTGTAGTAGGAAGAGACCTCTTCTCCTTAATTGCCTCCCAGAGGGCTAGTTTATACGAAGGATGGCGGTAGGAGAGATCGATGGCAAGCGTCGTGAACAGCTGGTAGGCGTCGCGTTCCGATCGCTCCTCTCGCAAGAAAGCATAATAAGAGCCGAGACATTCGTCATCGAATCGACGTGCAATTTCGTGAGAAATCGAGGATTCTCCTGTGCCTGCTTGGCCGAAGAGAAGGAGCACACGTCCAGAGTCGGGATCGTTGACCCACTTGACGATGTGATCCAAGAAATCCTCTCGCGTGCCCGCAAGACAGTGCTTTTCATCACCGAAGCGCCATCCTCACTTATAAGGGATTTCTTTGATCGGTTACGTCTAACTCCATTTAAAGCACAGCAGCCTCAGTGGCGGCGAGGGCTGCATGTGCGAGAAAATTATTTCGGAGACGGACGAGAGTTTTCTGGTGGCCTTAAAATTTCGTCGCCAACTTTGGCGCCAAGAACATTCTTCAAGGTCCGCTTGCCTATAAGTTAAATGTTTATAACTGTCAAGGCGAGAGGTCAAAGGGAGGTACCAATTTGATGGTCTTTTGCATACGATTCGATAAAGTCGAGGCATTCGGAGGAGTGCTGCAACATGCGTTCAAGGATTTTCGCTTGCTTAGACCCCGGCTTGATGTTCTCCGGAAAGCCAGTTACCTCCACAAAATCAAACGCATCCCGTATCGTCTCCAGCAATATTCGTACGTTCTTGTCACGTTGAACCTGCTGCAGCAAGGTCTGGACGACACAAAATAAAGAGGATGGTTATTCAATGTCAATTGATAGCTGATGGAGACCTACCTCTGGAATCATTGTAAGGAGACTCCATCCCAACTTGGCAATTGGGTGAAGCTAAATAGCAGCATTAAGCTAAAATGCTGAATGGCAAAAGCGACAATGCGCGTACCTCTGCAATGGAGCTCAAGAAATCCATCAACCGCTTGATATTGTCAACAACGCCGCTCCATGTTTTCATCGTATCAATAGCTTCCTCAGCGCGAAGGAGAGCGGTGCGTGACATTTCCCCTGGGTTGTGTGCTTTTGCTTGTCCAGGTGTGCTGCCCTTAATAGGAGAGTGACTCCTCGGGAATGAAGGTGATATAGGAGATGTAACTGCCGTGGTTTGTAGGGTTTTACCATTGTCTTAAATAGTAGGCGCAGCAACTTCAGCGGCAGGGCTTTGAAAATCAGCGGTAACAGAGTTCTGGGTGTTGGCGGCCGCAGTCAAGAGAAATGTGCATTCGCTGACGTGATCGTGAAGAAGATTGTGACTGCCTCTGTTGGATGTCAAGTATAACCATGACCATCGTCACTGTCGAGCACAACGGGAAGTTCTAATACATGGAATACTCAATCAGACGCATGGATAAAATTTCCTGAAAGATGAACCGGATTGAAATTCACAAGCTACTTCCCGACAAGGATATTTCTGTGTCGTCCGCCTCGCGTAAATGGATACTTTTATAGGGGTGTTCGGCTATTCAGTTGCAAGTTAGAAACAGAAAATGTGAGATTTCCCACAATGCGCCGACATCCTCGTTCCATTCCACGCGCTGCCCCACGCCCCGCAAAGAGCTTGTCTGCTTTGTTGTTGTCCCATCGGCACAACGGTCACAGTGGCATAAAATCGCCTCTTTTGCCCAAAGGCAGTCTTGAGGTGAGGGAGACCGTGTACTCTGAGGATGGCAGGGGAAAGAGTTTGGAACCTATCAGAGCAATAACATTACAATGCGCACCAGTCACTTCGAGCTCCGTCAAAGGTTCGCCGAGCTGAGCGCTTTTTAAAAACAATCGTTGGTGCGATGTGAGATTCCCTGATGAAGTAGCTCTGGGTGACACCGGTACGACCCCAGTGCAGCGTCCTAATATAATATAATACAGTATATATAATGAAGGCACAGCTCTGTCTTATAAGAGCACTAGCCCGTCTTTCATGCGATAATGAACAGATGCAATCTCGATTTAAAAAGGATGACTAAACATACATCGCTAATCACCAAATCTAATCATTCATAGAGAGAAATTCGTATCATAATCGACATATCATCCAGATCGTCCAGGTCATCGTCTCCATCATTATCTCCACCAAACATCCTGCAGTGAAGACGCCTTTGTCATGTCTGAGGTAAAGACTTCGCCGACAAGAAAAGAAAACGAGGAAAAATGGTACGCTCCTACTGATGGATCAATGTGGATATGCGGAGATAAATGAGACTATGAGCCATGGCTTACCCGGTTCAATTTTGTCGGAGGCCAGATTACTAGATGGCCTTATCGACGCGGGTGTCCCTCAAAGTCAGCAAACGGATCTTCTTCTGCAACTACAGTCTTCATTGATTCCGTATCCTTCTTGTCATCTTCACCGGTGTACGTAGGCCAAGTCTTGTCGAAGGCAGGGGGAGGGCCCGGTGGCGGAGCGTAGTGCGACTCGTATGGGAGTTCCGTTAGCGTTACAGTGCTCTCGGATGCCTGGCCAGCAGAATATGCAGGAGCGTATGTCGTAGGAACGTCAGTGCGCCGACCACCAGATGCGAGTGCCGACTCATGTCGAGAGTACGAAAAGACGGCGACCATAAACAGAGGCAAGAGGACTGCAATATGTTTAGTCAGGTGCCGGTGAGTGAAATAGAAAGGCAGGGATAAGCGCTCGCACCGATCTCGGCAATGAGCCAGAATATCTCTGAGACCGAGTCGTGGTTCCAGGCTCTCTTGCAGTCTGAATGCGAATAAAACGTCAAAGCCAAACATTGAGAAAGTGATCCGAACGACGCACATGTAGATGCTTCAGCTGCTGTGAGTTTCACACCAGGGTTATTGTTCCAGACACCCCAGAGATAAACAATAGATCTGCCAGTGGCGAGTGCAGTACATTCGGCGATCAGAGCGGCCTTTACGACAGCACTAAGTCAAAACAACGGTAAAAATTTAAATATACTTGCCTTGAGCATAAAATGAAGGATCGTTCGCATAAAGCCTGATGCGATCGCGATAATCGTCGCCACGACAGACAGGATGGAGAATATGCGGACGAGAATAGCGCGTTTCTAAAGTGGGGGGTTGCGATGACGACATGGGAAGCAACCAAGATTTGTTCATGAATTGACATACAGTGATAGCCACAGCAATACCGAAGACAAGTATTCCAAAAACCCCTGCATATAATGAGCCGAGGATGATTGAGAAAGTAGCGAGCCTCTGTTCATGCTCTGTACGTGAAAGAGATGAGTCAGACATCCGTCTGGAAAAAGGGCCGAGCCAAGGACCTACGCTGTTTATCTGTACGGAGGCCTTGGAAGAGCGAGATCTGAGGATGCACACGGTCAATTACATGGCCCCATCAAATAAATTGCCGAGGCATGATGCCGCTCACCGAACTATGGCCATTGCAATGAGTAACTGAGTAGTCTGACTTACGGAGAATGTTCTCACCAAAACAAAGACCAGATGGCTCCCATGATTGAAACTATGGGTTCCAAGCGTTACTTCGATTTTGGATGAAGAATAACAAAGGCCGGTAGACATACATCCAATAACGGTGCCTCGTAGGCTGTCGGTTGACATCCGATCCACATAGTTGTACGAGGATGTTTGACCTACGTGGGTAGCTTAAAGCTTAGCAAGGAATCAGAAGATTATAGAAGAGTGAGTCACCAGCCGTGTTGCTCATGGTGGAAGGATGAATTGGTTACGAAATCAGTGGGGCGTCTAATGGGACATTTATATATGCTCGCACGTGTCAGAGGTCAACGCACTAGAAATTGTCGCCTGTTGTTGTGGTTGGGTACTGGGAGGTGTTTGCTGTGTTCAGACTGACACACGCACCATATGCTCGTCCGCAAGCACAGCCCTATGACAGCCCACGTGCGTGATTGTTGATGTCAGTTTGATGACGATGAGGCTCATCTTCAGGCCCTCCCCTAATGGTAATATCAACTACAGGTCTCACGCACATGGGGTGTATGATGTATGGATATAGAACCACAACTTGCTTATAGTCTGTTCTGTTGAGTCTGCCTGACTGGACATCTCGGTTATCTCGGTCATATGGCATCTCAGTATTTACACCCCAAATACGTTAGAAACACCGCCAGTGCCATTGCCATTGATATGACTGTTCCAAACCCGCAACGCTAGTGTTTGGCCACACAAAGAAAAAGAAACGACAATTGTCACTGTAAAACCGAAACCGGGTGAATTTAATGCAATTCTAACATGGTTCACCACATGAAAGTACTCTTTCTGATAAAAAAGAATTGAATTGTGGCATGAAATGTACTCCCTGATATTAAAAGTGACTTAGGGTGCTGAAATGTGGCATTTATTGTGTTAATGTCGAGTGATATTTACACAGTTTTAACTCATTACGCCGCTTTGGCATCGGCCATCCCATCTCAATTTCTCATTCGTGTGCGCGTGACTTTATATGCTCATACGGTTGGGCCATCGATTCAACCTGGTCCGTAAGAGGGCCTTTTGTGCAAGCCATAAATGTTGATGAGTATTTTTACGTGTTTATGATATCGTGCTGCAATGCACACGTTGGAGGCCCAACCTCTGCGTATCGTTTGTTTTCCCTATTTCAGGGTCCATAACTGATTCGTAATTACCTGTCAGGGCGAGCTTAAGCATAAGCAAATCACTCGAATTCATCATAATGACCACGGCTATTCTTTGCATTTCACCGTCGAGACGTAACATCAAATCAAGATATTGTTCCAGTGCCATGCACATGCACAAAAGTACTGTCTCCATTATCAATTTCGCATGACTTTAGGTGTGCAATGCAGAGAATATGCAATTCGTGGTGTTATAACCAAATGGTTGGCGTGAAGGAAAGGATAAGTCAGGTGTGCGAAATTGGGGTACAGTTTTACCACGTCCGTGGGATCTTCGCTTAACTCCATTGGAACAGAACAGGAGAAACACTAACCTAAAAGCGGCCACGAGTTCGGGATGACTCAGACGTGACCATAAGGTATGAGGATCTGAGCAATTTATGCTATGCTATACTCCATGCAATACAGATACCCACGAGAAATAGACATGTACGATGTTGGTATATAGTGAGTGGATGTGAATCAACCTACGTAAGAGTTCCAGGGCACGGTCGAGATAACACAGTACGTGCAACACTTCCGTTTGGGAGGATTCAGAGCAGGCACAAAAGTCCGAATTTGATAATAACGATAAGGGACAGGGGACATTAAAACGTTCGACCCGGGATATCAGAAGAACGAATGATCAAATCAACACTGGAGAGCCCTAGAGCGCTAGAACGGCAAGGCTCAGGGCAGCTGCGCCACCGACAACGTTGACCGTTGTTGAGGAAGCACCATTGGATTTTGTCCCGGGTGTTTTGGCGGCACTGGCGGCGGCACTGACTCCTGAAGAGGTTGCCGTGGCTGAAGCAGGGGCGATGGACGAGGTGAGCGTAACACCCTTCATCCCACGCGTCATCAGTTCGTTCACCCAAGAAATTTAGAGGTTGAGACATACGGCTGCAGCGCACACTTGCTCAGCGATACTCTCCGAGGTTTTGAGATCAGCGGCACTGCAATTCTGTTGGAAACACTGTGTAGTAGAGACGACGAAGGACGATTCTTTGCAGAGGCATGTGGTTTCTCCTACTAAGCAATTGCCAAGGCTGGCAGTAGCTAAGCAATTCTGCGCACACTCTGCCGAGTATCCCTCTGTTAGAAGAAGGGCTATTAAGGATGGTAGTGACACAAACGTGGGTAGGCACTCTGACGAGCGTGGAGGTCAGAAAACGCAAAGACGGTGGATGCAGCGATCAAAAGGCCGAAGAAAGCACGCATAGTGGGATTTAGCGTCGGAGGGGAGATAAGCGCTGAAGGGGGATGTGGTCTTGAAGAAATGGGGAGGACCGCTGGAAGATCGTCATGATGAAAGATGATTTTATATGCTTACGGCCAGATGCAGGGGAAAGGAAGAGCAATTGAAAATGAGCAGCCCAATAGAACGGAATTATTTCCAAGGGCCGCCAAAGGCACTCGCTTGTGGGAGAAAAGGCGCTCGTAGCTCTAGCCGTCATGTTGTCAGGTTCGGAGCTAATAAATTATATTACAGGAGCCCGTGACGGGGCAATAAAGGGTCATATCAGGGCTCGTGCGAGCCACAACGGCTACTGCTAATCAAAAAAAGTATTTGGCACCACTAGGGAACGCGTTCTACGTAACAGTCAGCTTTCGGCAAGGACTGATTCCTTGAAACGATTTTCCATGAAAGGATAGCACAATTATAAGGGGGACAAAGGGATTGCCTTTATGAAAAAACAAAATCACGACCCGGTATCACAAGCGATCGCGGAGGTCCATGGACGTCAACGTCCCACCGCATATAACTGATCGGTGGCGTGGGTTTCTCGGCTATCGGCGGTTGCCGGGAGATGAACTGTAAAGTTTCCGACCCGGGTTCAGCCACTCGAACCTTATTCGACACCCACTCCAAGTCTCACTCATCCCGTCGTTCAGTAAGTAGACATGGTCGTACGTGTTCGCCACATCTTGCAGCAGCGTTGCACACTTAAATTATATACTTTATCGCTAGGGTACCAAGAAAAACACCAAGGTATTGTCTCGACCACATGGCACTTGTCCGTTTGGCTCATTCTCTTGCGCCAAGGGAAAAACACGCTCCGCCCTTCAGGATGTCGTGACTCGCGAGTACACCATCCACCTCCACAAGTATGTGCATGGCCGTTCATTCAAGAAGCGTGCTCCCACCGCCGTCAAATCCGTCGTTGCCTTTGCTCAAAAGGAGATGGGCACTACAGATGTACGGATTGATCCTAAACTAAACCAAGCCCTTTGGGCAAGGGGAGTTAAGAGTGTACCCCACCGGATTCGTGTGAAGCTTGAACGTGAGTCTGCCGGCTTGTTACCCTTAGTTTCGTTGTAGCAGCGATAGCGGCGAGACTGAGTTTAGGTTTGAATGACTTTCTCATGATTAACATGACACCTCGCAGGGAAACGTAATGACGAGGAGAATGCCAAGGAAAAGCTCTTCACATACGCATCACACGTTACCCTCTCCAGAGAAGATTTCAAGGTAAGAACCATTTCCTCAATTCTCGAAGAGGTTGACATAACCTGTCATTTTACAGCGTCTTGGGACAGTGACGGTGGATGCGGAGTAGATTGCCTGGTAGCCTGGCCATTCCTTCGTATTTGCTCATGCCGTTCCTTTGTATGACCCCATTGCACTCGCGTATACTGCCAAAAAGATAAGCACTTGCGTCTCCCGCGCTTGGATAGCTGGTCAAGCTAAGCTCTCACCTAAGAGCTGATGTACCCATGCCCACACGTTCTCGACTACTACCCGCTTGCCGACAGTTAAAACCGCTCAACTTGGTAGTCCTTGTCTTCAACGGTTATTAAGCCCAGGGCGATCTCAATAAAAAAGACAACTAGTGTAATTAATTTTCAGTTTTGATCTTCCTCCGAATCGGCGCTCTATTTGCATATGTAAAACAGACTCGCTAATGTCCTTGACGTTACTGACATGTACCGTACGCGTAGAACAAAGTCTTGGATGTTGACACTGTCACTCTGAAACATAGAGTCCTTAAGTCGTGAACACGCCAATGAGTCTGAACGGTGGTACGCTAATACCCTCTATACCCATCAACAGACACTCGACAAAGTGCGAACCTCTTGCCACGCCACGGTCAATTATCCGCAAGCTTTTGTTGAGGTCAATCAGCATATAAACGAACGGCAAGACAGAAAAAAGACACCCACGCGGCTTCTTCCTCATCCGAATCACCTTCATTGTCAATGATGACCCTGCCATCATAGTTATCATCGACCCAGCACTCGACCGCGCTGCTGCCTTCCGATCCGAGCACCGCGCGAGGCTCGCGTACATGATAAATGCCGACATCGCCCGCGCCAACGATGAGCGGCACACGCAACCGGCTCGTCGGTGCCGTGCTGTACCAATAGTGTGACATGCTGTCCATAGCGGGGACGCCCATCAGGGGAGGGTGGTGCGTCTGCCACCCGGAGCCGTAGAAGAGTGAGGGTGGAAGCGGGTTCACCAGGTCGTTCGCTGACACGCACATCGGCGCGATCTCCTCGAACTCATGCATCGACAGGTCCGACGGCCGAGAGCCGATCCGCGACACAGGCACTTGCAAGCCTGCGGGGCGGCCGCCAACAGGTGTCCGTTGGCGTGGCGCATCGAGGTCTTCTGCGGCGATCATCGCCGCCTTGCGGAGACCACCGAATAGGCCCGACGCGTCTTTCGGCGAAGACCCGCCCTGCGCGCCGAGGCCGTAGAAGACGGGCAGGGCGGCGCCGGAACCCACTGCGGCGCTCCACGCGATGCAGACTTGCGACTGGATGTAGGCGATGAGGATGTCCGCCAGGAGACCGTGTCCCGCGACGCTGGCCAAGACGAGGTCGGCGTAATATCGGGAGATGGAGGAAGGCGAAGTGATGTAAGAAGGGTATAACGCGGCTTTGGAACTGGAGCGTGTGAGTGAGATGCAGCAGAGGTCTTGACCATGCCAGATGAGAGAGGGGCACACCTAATATGTGGTACGTCGTAGAACTGGGCAACGATACTATGCCAGTGGTCTGGTCCGGCATAGCCGTTCTGCTCGTGCACTTGGGGCGAGAAGTGGCCAAGAATGATGATGGCCGGTGCGTCGGGGCGCAGAAGGATGGATCGCACGAGTAGCTCAAAGCTTTCGAGGGTTTCGTCATCACTAGAATGAGGCAGTCAGTGTTACGGAATATAAACAAAGGAAGAAGGCGACGTGCGATCTGTCATCGGTATCGAGCTCGATAACTACGAGATCGGTATAGTCCGGAAGATGGTGTGCACTGCAAAAGGAAAAGTATTCAGAGTTGGTGTGCCGCATCGCGCCGTTGGTGAGCTCGGAGGCGGGGTGGGGGAAGACGGTGTTCCACCAGGAGAAGAAAAGGGAAGGGTAACAGTCTGGGGCGATTGGGTCGTCGCCTGCACCATGACACGAAGAGACTGGGTGTCTGTCAGTACAAGTGCGAAGTAGAACAGGCTGCCAGAGGGGCTCACCAGAGCCGCCAATTACGCTAATGGTAACAGACTGGCCAAGGAGGGCCTTGTGTATGACCTGCTGCACACGGGCACCGCTGCCTAGATGGAGCCAGCTTTTTGAAATGGCCAGGGGGCCGTATTGTTTGGCGAGGACATCGCCTTTGCCAAAGGTAGGGCAAAAGGGGAACGGGTTTTTGACTGCCTCGTCGTCTGCGTCCGAAAAGTTGAGATAATTTATTGGATGAAGAGAGGCAGAGTAAGCTAAGGGATGATTGCGGTGATAGTACGAGGCGTCGGACGAATTGGAGGGGAGGATGAGACGGGTCAGAAAGAGAACGGAAAGAAAGAGAGCGAGGATAAGCCATATGCGATTTGGGAGACCGAGGGTGCGTTGGTTGAGGCGAGAGAGCGGTTTGTCGGCGGAGGAGAGGATGGCAGAGGGTGGTAGGCCAGGCGTCGGAGGCGCGATATACGCCGAGTTTTTAGCGGTGCGCCTCTGCATGAGAGGTGATGGATCCGATTTAGAGGGTGGAAAGAGCTGCGAGGGGGCCTCGCCTGGGGAGGAGCTGCCTGACGACATGGCGAGACGACGAGGACGAGGACGAGGACGAGAGGGTCCAGCCGGCGGCTGTTCACCCGCACCCGCACTTTGGACCTGAACGTGAACGGCCATGCAGCCAGCGAGGCGTTACCGTCGTGTACCGACCCCGGTCGCCGTCCTCTTTGGCGTCATCATCGGCGCGTTCTTTGCACGGTTCATTCCCTCCTCGTATTATTCGTCCTATTCTACCTCGTGGCGTGGCAGTGGACACGCACCGCTCCACAATCTGCCCCGTCCGCCCTCCTCTCGCCAGGCACCTCCCACCCTCGAGCAGCGTAGACGTGTCCTCGACATCCTCAGCACCCTCTCTCCTCATTACACCCGCGAGTGCACTCGAAATCTTAATCCCCTCTATGCCCAGCAAGCGCGCGAGCGATACGCACCCCTCATCGGCCACAACCCCCCGCCGTCCAAGTCTTGGCTCTTCGACCTCGGTCTCGGCGACCTCAACCCAATCCCCCGCCCAAGCCAGGAGCAAGTCTCCTATTACAGCCATAGACGCGATCTCTACGCGGGAGAGCACAAGTACTTTTTCGCCATCAACCTGTACAATTCCTTCGACGTCATCCCGGACCTCCTCTCCACCCTCTTCCGCGTCTCGGCAATCCTCGGTTATCACAACGTCTACGTCTCCATCTATGAGAACGGCTCCACGGACCAGACAAAGGCCCTTCTTCGCATCTTTGACGCCCTCGCGCGCTCTGTCGGTCTCCGCGTCACCATCCGCACCTCCCAACGCACTCGCGGTGCGTTCAACCATCGCATCGAGTATCTGGCAGAGGTCCGCAATGCTGCCTTTGTGCCCCTCCACGAGCTGCGAAATGCCGAAAATGAATATTTTGATACCATCGTGTTCATGAATGACATCCTTCCCTGTATTGATGACCTCCTCGAACTCATTTACCAGAGCCGAATGAACAACGCCGGCATTACCTGCGCTGCAGATTACATGTACCACGACGAGCTGGTACGTTCCCCTCTCCATCCACTCCCCATGCTCCCTGGCTGATACCGTATATAGGGTGCTCCGGTCTTCTACGACAATTGGGTTGCGCGCGACATCAACGGTACCGCCCTTGAAAATGCACCATTCGAATCTATCTTCCACCATGGCGCGTCAGCCGAACGCTTCCAGCATCACCTTCCCATCCAGGTCCAGTCCTGCTGGAATGGCATCGCTGTCCTGGACCCCGCCCCCTTCTATCAGCCCAAACATGTCCGCTTCCGCATGGCACGCATCGCAGAGGGCGAGTGCTCTGCCAGCGAGTGCTCTCTCATTTGCAACGACTATTGGGAAGCTGGCTACGGGCGCATCCTCATGGTGCCCCGCGTAAAGCTCGCATATGACGGGGTACGTGCCGTATCATCATCACCGCGGCCGCGTGGGCCATTCATATGAGCCATCTTCTGGTCTGATCGTCCGCTACCCACAGAAAGTTTTTGATATCATCCATCCACAAAGGCGTAATTTGACCGCGATCCGCGGATACGTTCGGCTGGGCGGGCTTCCTGACAACCCACGAACGGATCCGCAGGATCGCTCTTGGTTTGGCCCTCACGACCGTCTGTTCATAGAAGAGGAGAACAAGCCAATCGAGTTTGTCCCCGGTCCTCACTCTGGTGCGCACGTTCCTCGATCGTTCGATTACCTCTCGTCGCTGACCCGATGCTTTTCTTTTGTAGTATGGTGTTGGGGCTGGGACGGCGCTGGCGACATTGACGGACCCGACGTCGATCCTATATGGGAAGAAGTACCAGAAAAGTCCAAATCATCACGCGTCGTTGAAGTCCAACATGATAGGAGCTTCAAATCTCACTAGTTAGACACTGCTGGCAGGAAAGGACCTTGTGCTCCAGAGGCAGGACTCAGCTTGGACAGATATACGTAGAGCGCTTTCGGCGATTTAATAAGTGGGCTCTGGCGATTGAGCCTATCTACAATGCTGCTAGTTGGTGTAGGATACATTTGTACGACAGCCCTATGCACGTGTCATGTGGTACAGACAGGAGGAGTTGTGAAGGACGGCAGGTGAAAACGTGTGGTTTCCATAGGGCATGTATCCTCAATTAAACCGCTTCCATGCATGCTTCTCATATTCTACCAGGCGCTTGCGTTTCTTTGGTCTGTATCGTCGAATATTTATTCCAGTGAGCTGGCGTAACAGGGGGATGACAAAACAAATTACGCACAACACAGGTACCCGTGGCTCAATTAGAGCCCGCTGTTGCATACTCAAAAACCGATCCCTAAATAGGTTACCCTCAGGCTAGCGCCGCCACCGTCGCAGCACGGGGAGAAAAAACAAGGCCATCCAATCGCATGAGGAAATGGTGGACAAGACGCAGGGAGTAGCACACGTACCTGGAGCCCGCGCAGGGTCTCACTGAGCTCTTCGCCCAGCTGCACATCCACCTCCCCCTCGCGCACGATATGCTTACCGAGCCTTTGTCCCGCGAGACCGGTCTGAACAAGGCGCGCCTCCCTCTTGGCTTGTCGCTCCGCTTCCGCCTGGAGGCGCGCTGTGAGTGTCCTGTCGGCAGTTTTGCGCAGAGACTTGGCAGTGTCTACAGACGCGTGCAGCCGTTTGCGCAGGGTGCGCTCCATGATCGCATATTTCTACAGACAACGCATTTCAGATATTGGGCGTGGGGGGGGGGTTGGATCATGTACCTCGGCGCGCAACTTCTCTGCTTTTCGTCTTTGTTGTTGCGTCTTGCGTCGCGGCGGGCGCGTCTCTTTCACCGTTGTCTCCGCCGTGCCGCGGCGGTTTTCACGATCAAAGCCAACAGAATCACCCCCCTCATCATCCTCCTCTTCCTGTGGCCCGTCCCGACCAGGACCCTGCTCGGCAGGCCCATCCTCAGGCTTGTCAACCAACATGCCTTGCACTCCGGCCTCACCGGGGTCCGCGTGTCGCGCACTTAGGATGCACGCCTTGGTCGCCTCGAGCGCCTCGGCTTCGCGCGCGCGGCGCAGCTCGGCTTCGTGGGCGGCAAGGACGAGCGCGGTGTGCGCTGCTTCGGGCGGGTTGTATGATGTCCCGGCGTGCGGTGCAGGGACAGCGGGTAGCGTGATCGTAGTGCGCGGGTGGGGGACGTCTGGTGCCTGGATAAGGGGGAGCGAGTCAATCAACACCGCTGCCATGGGTGCCATCCGCTTTCTTGTTCTTTTATAGGGAATCCACACACTTTTATTTTGACATCCGTTGGTGTCTCCTCGGATTGTGGGGACCACATGTCGTATTTCCCGCTCTTTTTCACAGCTTCGGTGAGTTCGAGCAGCGCACTGCCCGCCCCTGGCTGCGAGGGATCCACGATGCTATTCAGCGGGCCCCTGCGATCCTTCCGCGCTATCCTGAGCAGCCGCTCTTTTTCGAGCGCACTCAAGAGAGACCTTCGAGGACGCGCGTGAACCGCAGGGACGGCAGACCGTTGGGCGATTATTTGGTGCGATTTCAGGGTAGTGCGGGAGAAGCGGGGCAGAGACCTTCGTACTGCAAAGCAGAGGGGAGTCAGATGGCTGTAACAACAGAATCAATGGGAAACATACCTTTGTCGTCACCCTTTGTGTCGACTATGAACAACTCGCTATCTGTCCTCTGCTGTAGCGTTGACCTGTAGATTTTTTTTGAGCACGAATAAAGGGTGACAGGAGGGGAGGGTGCACACCCGAGCGTGCGCTCTTCATCACGAAGGCCCTCTAACTTGTCCTCGATGTCCTCAATGTCAATGTTCTTTCGCCATGCCTTCTTCCCTTTCCTGCTCGACTGGTTGTGCTGTGCAGGTGCGCCCACGATAGATGCGGCTGACAGTTTCTTTTTTGGTTTGGCGACAGAAACCGAGGCAGGTCTTATGGTGGGTGGTGCCATGAGAGCGAGCGAGAGCCGGCTGGGGCGGTTGGCGGGCCGCCACTGCAGAGACAACGCTCGCTGCTCGCTGCTCGCTGCTCGCTGCACGTCTGTCGCATCCACCGTCAGGTCAAAGGTCAACAATCCACCTCATCACAATATTAAACATCGGTTGGGCGTATCAGTTCGACCTTTAGGATCTGCCAAATTCCAACTGTTACAGGCTCGTGCAGCACATTCGAGTTAGGACGTCATCCCTCTGTTAGCGATTAGGAGGAACCAAATACACGAACTGTAGGTGAGTCTCTCCGAGCGAGACTAAGGCCCGCGCATCTTTCTATAATATTTCGTTGGGCACTGCCTGGCGTACAGCTGCTCTATCGGATGTGGGCCATGTATGCAGCTTCGTGCACGCACACTATTGACTCTTCGCTTCATGTCTAGTCTCATCCCCTGAAGGTCATCTGTCGCGCTCGTGGACCGTACTAGATCATCTAGTGTTCGATCATTATCCATAGATGTCGAGCATGGATGTAGACCCCATTGAGGAATCAGAGATGACATACTACGGCAGCACTCAAACCGACGCCTCGTCTAGCAGGGCAATCGCTTCGTGGGCGGTGATCGTCGACGACACGCATCCTTTCGACCTCGATGCGTTCATATTGGGCTACTCCGGTAAGTTCCACTGTTACCATGCTAGGCCGTCGTTGGGTGGGTTGTCACACCCCGCAGGACGCGCGGCGCTGGATCGCCTGATCTACATCATCTCGCTCTGCCCTTCTCTTGCACCCCAGGCTCTCCAGAGGGCCCTTCGGCTCCTCGTTGACCCAACACAGCGCGATGCAGAGTATTACAAAACCATACTGTCCGCTTATGAAACGACAGCCTCTCGAGCTGGTGTCAACCTTCCGTCACTGGAAGACCTTCTGCCCGATCACACAGAATACGTCGCATGGGTTGAGATGACCAACGAGCGCAACAATACAGAGCGTCGGAAGCTTGAGGTGGAACTCAAGACATATACCGGTAACATGATCAAGGAGAGCATCCGAATGGCACACCGAGACCTGGCTGCGTTTTATCGCTCCTCGGGTGATTTTGATAGCGCCCTGCGCCATCTTACCAAGTCTCGCGAATTTTGCACGACAACGCAAAATATGCTCGAGATGTGTCTTTCTATCCTAGAGGTAGCCGCGTTAGATTTCCCGCCACCACCACTTGCTAACAATCGGGCGATAGCTCCTCATGGAGCAGCGCACGTTTTCACACGTACCAACATATGTCTTCAAGGCAGAATCCGCCTTGGATGGTGTTATGTCATCTGGGCACTCGTCTTCAACCCTGGGGGTCGGCTTGAACTCGGGATCAAAGAAGGTTGATCAGCATCAAGCAGTCGAAGCAAAACTCGCACTTTGCACTGCCCTTTCACACCTGTCGAACGGGAATTATTCAAAGGCGACGCAGGATTTCCTTCAGCCAATGTCCGCGGTGACACTCGCGCCCTGGGCCGGCACCATCGTGTCGATGGCGGATATCGGTGTGTATGCTACGCTTTGCGCGCTTGCGACTCTGGGGCGCAGCGAGCTCAAGGCGAGAGTCGTGGAAAGCGAGGGCTTGGCGGGTGAGGGAGAGGGCATGAAAGAGCTTCTAGATGCTTGGATGGCTAGCAACTTCCGTACCGTGCTCGAGCTCCTCGGAAAGTTCTCTGTGAGTGCCCTCCCAAGAGCGAGCCCTTAATTTCCCCCCCACCGCGAGCTGACCGCATCTTCTGTGTACTCCATTGGGGATCAAGGCCCGTTATATGCTCGATCCTTTGCTTGGCCCACATGTCACGAGCCTCATGGGGCTCATCCGCTCCCGCGCCGTCGTTCTCTATTTCCAGCCTTTCGCGACGATTCGGCTTGAGCGCATGAGCGCAGCGTTCGGATGGACTGTCGAAGACACCGAAAAAGAAGTCGTCGCGCTCATCCAGCGGGGGGATATCCTCGGTCGTGTCGACAGCCAAAATAAAATCTTGAGGGCGCGCTCGACCAACCCGCGAGCGCAGCTCTATGCGCATGCACTCAAGTCTGGCGCTGAAATGCAGAGAGCTACGAACAAGCTATTGCTCCGTCTTCAGCTGTGCGCACGACTCTTCCTCATCTCGATATTTGCCCTGATCTTTTTTTTTGGTTTTGTAGCCAACAAGCCGACTTGGTTGTTCGCAAGCCGCAACCGCCTTCAACGTCGACTGCACAAACAACGGGTTCCGAGTCCGCAGAGCAGTAGAACAAATCAACGTGAAAGTCACACACTCTGCGCCATTCTTTACGCTCTGTTTTCCATTTATTTGTCCTACGCACTGTATGAGGTCGAGATACATTTGAACCGCTCGCAGATTTTGTAAAGCATGTTGTATACAATCCGCCCATCCCCCAAAATGTACATTGTTAATGGGTTGATAGGCCGGAAAGTGTGCAGAACTAGGCGAGACGGAGAAGCTGGGGGACAAAGAGCTGTCCAACCACCCCAACTACAAATGGTGATTGCAGTAAAACTGGTATGACTGAATGCCCATCACAAACTAAGCACGAGAGGAAGAATTCAAAACGCGCCGGGGTCTACGTGCGCAACCAAGCTGTCTTTGCAATCTTCTTGAGCCGCTTCTGTTCCTTGAAGCGTTCCTGCAGAGACTAATAAATGCTCCATATATATGTGCATCGAGGGGGGCCTTACCAAGTCCTTCTTACTCGGCCTTTTCCGTTTCTTCCCGTTGGCGGCATCTTCGTCCTCCTGTTTCTTCCTCTGCGCGACGTCCTGCTCCCACGTGCCCATATCAAAATATACAGAGCTCATGCGTTTCATGCGCTCGTACTCAGACAAGTGCGACGGGTCGCGCCCGTCGGGCCGCGCAAATGCGCCGGTATGCGCGTTGAACCGTGCCAAGGAGCTGTATGCGGCGCCGGGCGCGGAGGGCCCTGCGAGGGATGGATCGAGGTGCGCGAGCGAAGGGTCGATGCCCTGTGCGGCGGCGGCCTCCTGCAACGCGTAAATCTGCGCGACAGAGGCGGGTACAGGTGCCGCACCGGAGGAGGAAGGCTCAGAGGCAGAGACCCCTTCTTGAGTGGAGGCAGAGGTCGAGGCAGAGGCGGTGCTCTCGCCCTTGTCGTCTGGACTTGGTTGTAAAGGATTCACCCATGTCGTTTCCTGGGTGGCGGTATTGAAGAAGTAGTAGGTGTTGTGCATGGGTGACCAGATCGCCTGCCAGTTCTCTGACGAGGGCGTAGCTGCGCTCGTCGACGATGATGGGGCGGGGGTGGGTTCCTCAGCATTGGACCCTGACGAGTCGACCTCTGGAGGCTCAGTGTTGGGTTCTCCCTGCTCTGGCTCGTGCACCTCTTTTGTGAGAGGAGAGTCGGCGGGCGGGGTGGGACTGTTGCTCGTGGTGGGCATGAAGGGGGGCGTGAGAAAGAGAGCCGGCCGGGTCGGGCGGGCAGAGTGAGATCGCTCAGCTCAGCAGCTCAGCTCTCTCTGCCATGGCCGACCACCATCGTCCTGACCCAATCGCCGTCGCCATCGCCGTCGCCCCGCAGCCCCAGCAGCCACCTCTCCGCTCGGCCATGAAGCATTCTTCCCGTCCTACAACGCCCTCTCCCAATTCTCCTCCGGTATCCCCCTCCGTCCAACCCTCGCCAATCCCACCGATGCCCCACGCTTCTCTTA
This sequence comes from Lactifluus echinatus, assembly GCA_003315975.1. Taxonomy (NCBI): domain Eukaryota; kingdom Fungi; phylum Basidiomycota; class Agaricomycetes; order Russulales; family Russulaceae; genus Lactifluus; species Lactifluus echinatus. Next base: position 22,766 of record QFEA01004455.1, read on the forward strand.
ATTCTCTGACATCTTCCTTGCAGAGCCCCGCCAGTGCTCTCAACTCTCCTCTCCCCCCAAGCACGCCCTCCTCTGCCGTGTTGACTACTTCGTCCTCCGCTTCCCACTCTCCAACGGCTTCCACTATAATTGGTCAGAATATATTCCAAGGGTACACTCCGAAAGTGTCTTTTGATACGTTTGAGAACGATGCCGCTCCCATGTTCTCTTTTACCTTGCAGGTCAAGTCGGATGGGTATGCGCGCAATCGGGGCACTCGCGTGTTTCTGTGTGCATCCAGCGAGGATGAAAGCGGCCGCCAGGCGCTAGATTGGGCTATCGAGAGCTTGGCCCAGGACGGAGATGAGCTCATTGTCTTCCGCGGGATAGATCAGGATGACCTAGGTAAGCTATTTTCTTATGCTTGTCCACGTACACACTCTCAGAAAGGTGAATCCCACATGTGCAGACAAAGATCATGATCTTGTTCGCGACGAAGCCAGAGATCTCATGCACCGAATACAAGAGAAATGCGTGGAGGTCGACCCCGATCGAAAGGTACTGTAACCGCCCATGTCGCTTACAAACCATCGTGACAGCGTGGGCGCTCACGAGTCGGGCGCTTCAGCTGTCCATCATCCTTGAGTACATCGCAGGCAAGGTCACAACTTCCATTGACCGTCTCATCGCACTTTATCGCCCTGACTCGGTCGTTGTTGGCTCTCGAGGGCCCCGAAAGATGAAACAAGCCTTCGGCGCCGCCTTTGGCTCGCAAAGCATGGGAGGCGTTTCAAAGTACTGCCTCAGTCACTCCCCCGTGCCTGTCATCGTAGTGCGCCCAGAAAGCAAGGTTCGGAAGACGCTCGATAAGCGTCGCGCAGATCCAAAACGTGGCATACACTTTGATGAGTGAATATCTTCTTTCATGCGAGCTTTTTGGCAATCACTGACGGGGTTACCCAGTAGCCATCGACTGCAAGCGCAAAGGAGCAACGTTTCTGGACCCGGACAATCTACTATATCGTCGTCGTCTCGTTAATTCGCCCGGGTTTTTGTTGTATAGAGTAATTGATGTAATGTTTTTTGAAATAAGGATTCTGGACACGATCACATGACCTGATGAAACCGCGTCGGCGGCCATCAGCGCGACTCGCTGCTGCAACTCGACCACCAACGTAATCCAACCAGCAAGTATGGACCGGAGCGAATTCGGTCGCTACGGCGTCCTGCGCTTCATAAGACGACAAGAGGAAACCATCATAGCATCATACCCGATAGATGAAGACGAGCTCACTTTCGGTTGCGACCCGTCGTGTAGCGTCCGACTGTACTATCCTACCGTCAGCCCTCTCCACGCAAAAATCTTTTTCCAAGAGCGCAAAGTTAATCTATCATTCGTTTCCATGCTCACAGTGCTCAAAGTCATGATTTTTAGGCCTTTATAGAAGTGTTCGGAGTGCATGGTCTCTCCGTCGATAAATGCCCAGTCTTCCCTGCATCCACAACGACCCACACAACGGTCCCATTGACCAATAACTCGGAACTAGAAATTAACAAGAAACGTTTTCGCTTCGAGTATCCACCCAAGGCTCTCCGCCCGGTCCTCGCTTTCACCCCACCACCGACAGCATCAAAATCGGCGCGCAAACGCGTACTCAGGCTCTCCATGATTCAGAGCGCGCAGGTCTTTACACCGCGCCCGAACCCGGATCCCCGCGTCAACTTGCGTGTGTTGCAGACCCCGATCCGGCTGAACAGCTCACCGCTGAAACAAGCCCACGGCACTCTTCTCGCGCGCGGGCAGCAAGAGCAAACCGACCAGCGAGAAGAAGGAATAGGAGAAGAGTACGGGACGACGTCCATCCGTCTCGTGGAGGGAAACCGCCCGCAGGTCGTGGAGGAAGAGCAGGATCTCGTGATTTTGGAAGAAGTCGATGTTCCCGGATCGGAGGAAGAGCCCGTGCATCCGCACGCTGCGCTTGTCAATCCTATGCAAAGTCCTGTGCAAGCGCCCCCTATGGGCGGCCCAGGTCCGGACCCCGCTTTCCCACTCCCCCCCGCGTATCAGACGCAGCAGTTCCAAACTCCGCGCCGGAGGCCAGCGCGACCGTCGCTGCACCGCGCGGTGCTGATACGCTCTGCGCAGCGTGCGGCGATGCTCATGGAAATGGAGAAGGAACAAGAACAGGAAGAGCGGGAAGTCGAAGAACATGTCATGCCGCTTGAAGAACCGATGGAGGTCGACGAGGAAGATATCGGTGGCCAGGATGATATCATACAGGAAGAGCCTGAAGAGGCTGACCATATCATGAATAGCGATGGCGAGGACGCAGAG